>JAJIBD010012291.1:0-37109 GCA_021461705.1 Cryptotis parvus
GAAGGCTCAAGGTTTGTCCTGATGATTCAGTCAACAGAGTCAGCAATTCAGTGTGAGAGTGCAAATAAGCTTGGGCTGCTCGAGTCCTCTGATGTTAGGTTTATCTGGGTGATCCCAGTGGTGCTGGGGGCCGGAGGGCTGACTTTAAAGCCATATCTGGTGATGCTCAGGGCCTACAGCACTGCACCTTGAGATACTCAGGGGGATAATGCGGTGCTGACACCATACCAGGATGTACACCACCCCTACTGTCTCTCCAGACCTATGAAAGACTTTTTTGTGTTTTTGGGCGTTGTTGCAGTACACGGTTGTCCAGAGCCATTGCATCTTGCCTGGAGTTACCTCCTGCAGGCCACTTTGTAGATCACTTGATCACTTGAATCCCGTTATTCATCGATTTGCTCGAGCGGGCGCCAGTAACATTTCCATTGGACCCTATCACGTGCCAATGTAGCCCAATGGCATCTGGTTGATTCAGGAATATGAAGAGCCTCAAACCGCTCCTTCAGGGTCTTGACAAGGAAGTCTGACCATCTTGTAGGTGGGCGGCCACATGATCTTTTGACATCCCGTGGGATCCAGTCGGTAATGGCTCTAGTCCAGCGGTTGTCTCCAAATCGCATTACATGTCCAGCCCATCTGATTTTCGATGCCTTGGCAAACGAGACAGCATCCCTGATTCTGGAATAGCGACGGTCAGAACTCCGGATTCCTTCTCTCACTTGAGTGAGGCGTGATATTCCAAGCATAGCTCTTTCGATTCCCCTCTGGGAGGCCCGTATAGCATTCTCATCCTGCTTTCGTAGGGCCCAAGTCTCTGAGGCGTATGTTAATGCAGGGAGAACAGTGGATTCAAAGAGATGTGCCCGGACCCGGAGGTTTTTTGTCCTTTTTAGCTATTTCTTCGATGCCTTTGAAGGCGTTCCATGCCGCTCTCTTCCTCCTGCGCAGCTCAGGTTTTAGGTCATTCATCATGTTGATTTCTCGACCTAGGTACATATAACTGCTGCATTCAGAGATGTTTGTTCCATTCAGAGTGAATGGGGCCTCAGGAACTAGTTCATTCTTCATGAACATTGTTTTCTTTAGATTCAGCTGTAGACCTATCTTTCCACATTCTCGGTCGAAGTCAGCCAGCATTTGTGCCGCTTGGCTAATGTTTGGTGTTATTAGAACGATGTCATCAGAGAAGCGGAGGTGGTGTAGTTGCCGACTATCTATCTTCACTCCCATTCCTTCCCATTCTAATTGTCGCATGATGTTCTCGAGGGTGGCACTGAAGAGTTTTGGTGAAATGGTATCACCCTGTCAAACCCCTCTTTTCACATTAATGATCACTTCTTTGTAGAATGGTGAGATCCTGGTGGTGAATCCATAATACAGCTCACGAAGGATCTTGATGTATTGGGTTTGAACACCCTGTTTGGTTAGGGCTTCGATGACTGCTTCAGCCTCCACAGAATCAAAGGCTTTCTGTAAATCAATGATCGTGAGACAGAGCAGCATATTGTGCTCCCTACAAACCTTGATGAGCTTGGTTACTGTGTGGATATGGTCGATTGTGCTGAATCCTTTCCGGAAGCCTGCTTGCTTGCATGGTTGTCCTTCATCTAGTGTTCTGCTATCCTGTTCAGGATGACTCGTGTAAACAGCTTGTAGATGATGGACAACAGGCAGATTGGGGCGATAGTTATCAATGTCTTGGATGTCTCCCTTCTTGCACAGTAGAACTGTCCTGCTGGTTTTCCATTAGGAGAGCACCTTGCATTCAGACAGGTAGCGTGTGAAGAGCCGAGCCAGTGTACTGATGAGTACCTACAACAGACCTACAGCAGGTGTTCGGGTCTGACTTTGTCTGGGCCTGGTGCTGTTCCCTTCTTTACCGACGAGATGGCATGTCGGATTTCAGAAGGGAGAACGTTGGGAATGACATATCCATCCTGTAGAATTTGGTATGTGGGCAGGTGGATGTGGCTATCAAAGAGATTTGAGTAGAAATCCTGGATAATCTTCTCCATTGCCTTTCTGGAAGATGTGATAGATCCATCAGGGCGTCGGAGGGCAGTCATCTTGGTCTTATAGTTGGCGAAGGACAGGCAGGCAGTGCGAATGCTTTTCCCGGCTTCTGCTGCATCTTCCAGTATTTCTGCTCTTCTGTCTTTGAGGTCTTCTTTTATTGCTTCTCTGCACCGTTTAGTAAGCTTGGACGTTAGCATTTGGTCTCCTGAGGCTTGCGCCTTGCCACGTTGGCGAATGAGCTCGAGAGTTTCTGAAGACAGGCGTTCTTTTGTGTTTTTCTCTCTCTCGGCATTCTTTGCACAATCATGGAGGTGCTGAACCAGTCGGTTGTATTCTTCATCGATGTCGTCAATGATGGTATCTTCCCATGTTGTTGCAATGGTGCCAAAGAGTTCCCAGTTGGTGGTTATTCTGGGAGTTCTCTTCTTAAACTTTGCAGCCTTTTCTCCCCCTTGCGGGAAGTAGAATTTTGCACGAAGGAGACGGTGGTCCGATCCTGTTTGGAATTTGGGGACGACAGCTACATTGGTCAGACAAAACTGTCGATTGAAGATGATGTGGTCAATTTCATTGTGGAACTGTCAGCCAGGAGATTCCCATGTCCAACGTTTGGCTTCAGCTTTCTGGAACTGTGAGTTCCCCATGAATGGTCTTGGTGGACATGATGAACTCAGATAGTCTCTCATCCTGTTTGTTCCATTCTAGGCCATGAGTCCCGATGTGGAGTTCTTCAGCCGATCTTCTTGGTCCTATCTTGGCATTAAAATCACCAACTATGATCTTGTAGAATGTGTGATCACCGACTATGATCTTGTAGGTGTGATCTTTTTTACAGAACTCCTCCAATTCCATGTAGAATTTCTCAATTTCATCTTCTTTGTATGTGGATGTTGGTGCATAGACAATGAAGATAGAAATTGCTGGCAGTGGGCCACTTCGCTTCAAGTGTAATCGTCCTATTCGGTTTGTTAGGCATTCAAATGAATCACTGTTTATGGCCATGTTCATGTTGACAAGGACACCAATGCCACCAATGCCTCTTTCGTCGCATGTTCCAAGGAACAATTCTTCTCCGGTGTCAAATACAGCATGATGCAACTGACGCCTCCTTGTCTCAGTCAGACCAATGATGTCGTACTTGATCTTTTGTGCTTGTACCATCAGATCCTCAATATATGCTTCCGATGCCAGCGTGACGTGCATTGAAAGTACAGACAGTCATTTTAGTCCTTCGCTTTGGCAGCCTAGGATGGCCATGAAATTTTATCAGGCACTGCTTGTTTGCCTTTCTTACTGCTGCCATATTAAGGGCTCTTTCGGGGTCAGGAAAATAAACATTTCTGTTACTGGATTTGGCATATCGAACACACATTGGACAGCTTGCCAGGCTCTGCCACGGGCGCTATATTCTCATTACATTGTGGGGCTCTCTCAGAGGGGGTGGGTAGAATATTTACGGTAATTTGGAGATTAATCGCGCTGCCGCACGCAACAGGAAAAGCTGTTATCACTTTGTAGATAGGAGCAGAAAAGTTTGATATGAGGCAGTATATCTTACCATGTATTCTATGTTAGCTGGTATAAATATTTTCTCTCATGCTACCACAATCATCGTGGGACTAGCTAGATCTTACCAGTATATTTACCTGGCCACGTTGGATCTCTAAGTAATTAGACCAGAGAGAAATGCTGTTTGCCTCCAAGCAAGCAAGCGTGGCTCTCTAATAAGTCTAAAGGCTAATATACAAAACAACTATGAAGTAAAGATGAGAATCTTGTGAAGGCTTGGAGAAATATATATATTTCTTATCTATCTATCATCTCTCTCTCTCCCCATTGCTGTAGAATATCCATTGGTACAGATACATGATACATGCCCTTCCCCCCCCACTTCCTCCTGCAGGGACACTTCCAAGGCAATATTAACATTTCAATGGGACTAGGTGAGGTCCTGGGAGAGGTTACCCTAGGGGGATTGACCCTAACTGCTTTCCACTGATATAGGTGGTCTGGGAAAAGTTATAAAAGCTGTAGCATTTTTTGCTTTTGCCCTTTTGCCTTTCGCCTTCTGCCCCTCCTCTCCACTTCTCTGTTCTCTTCTCTGATGGGCCTTAGCACATGGTAGCTGCCATCTTGGCCTAGGATTCTTTTTTTTTGCTTTTGGGGTCACACCCAGCAATGCTCAGGGGTTTCTCCTGGCTCTGCACTCAGGAATTACCCCTGGCGGTGCTTGGGGACCATATGGGATGCCGGGGATCGAACCCGGCCAGCATGGGCTGGCCGCCTGCAAGGCACTGGCCTAGGATTCTAAACCTACAAGTGGCCAGGGTTCAGCCAGGAACTGAAAGTCTGGGGTATTGTTGGATTGTATACCAGAACAAGTGTGAGTAAAGCTTTTAAAACCTTGCTGGATTCTTGCATCTTTCTCTGCCTGCAGGCCACTGATCCCCTGGGGCAGAAGAGGATCCCTAGACCCTGCTCCTGGATTTTGTTAGGGTGCCCAGCATACCCTGAGAGGGCAATGCTTAGCTGTGCTCAGGGCTTACTCCTGGTCGGGCTCAGGGTCCCATGATTGATGGCAAAACAAGCATGCTACCTGCTGTACTATCTTTCCAGTTTCATGAGGGATATTTTATTACTCAGAAAGTCTTACTTGAGGGCTGTAGAGATAGTACTGTGGGTAGGGAGTTTGCTTACATATAGCTGACTCACATTCCATCCCCAGCATCCTAGATGGTCTCTGAGCACTGCTGGAAGTAATCCATGAGAGCAGAGTCAGGAGTTATTTCTGAGCATCACTGGGTATAGCAAAAAAAAAAAAAAAAATCTTACTTGAATATGAAAATAAAAAAAATTAAAAATACTTTTTTAGTAAACGTTGAAATTTCAAAATACTTGTCACGACTTCCGTTATATAGAGGCAAGTTAAATTCATAGACATGTCCCTGTCACACGGCCTGGAACTAGGGTGGTAGGTGAGGCATGAGAGCTGCTCCAGAGGCCGCTGCCTTTTCGCCTTCTGATGTTCAGCTTCGAGTCAGATGCCTGCACTCTATAAATGGCCTCTCCTTGTTTTGAAACAAAACAAATCTCTGATATCACTGTATAACTGTTTTCCCATTGTTCATCGATTTGATCGTGTAAGCAGAATAAATACAAGAGCAGGAGAAATAATATAGTGGGTAGGGTGGTTGTCTTGTATATGACCAAGCCAGGCTTGATTCCTGGCATGTTATATGGTCTCCCCAAGCACTGCCAAAAGTGATTCCTGAGTGCAGAGCCAGGAGTGAGACCTGAGCACTGTTGGGTGTGGACCAAAATCAAAACCAAAAAAGAAAAAATGGGGCTTCACATATATGAAGAGGTAGGGTGTTTGCCTTGCACACAACTGACCTGGATTTGATCCCCAGCATCCCATATGATTCCCCAAGCACTGCCAGGAATAATTCCTTAGTGCAGACCCAGGAAGAGCCCCTGAGCATTGCCGGGTGTGACCCACCAAGCCAAAAAAAAAAAAAGGGAGTATGTGGGCTACAGTTGGGGCAGGCTTTGATACGAGATTCCTGCAGCTACTGGGGAGCTACAGTAGTGACCAAACTGAGTTAAGGTTATTCATCTCAATCTAGAGATCTTCCTCTAACACTTGTACCTGAAGAAGGTATCTGGGCTACAGAGATACCTCTGTGAGTAAAGGGGCTAAGGTGCTCGCCTCGCTGATGGCTGACCGAAGGTTGGTCCTTGGCATCATACATAGTCTCCTGAGCACCACCACTTGTGGTCCTTCCTGCCAAAATGGCTCATGCATACCTCACATGTCTGATCCCTGATATCCTTAAAAAAACAAAACAAAGGGCCAGAGCGATAGTACAGCAGGTAGGGCGTTTGCCTTGCGCGCAGCCAACCTGGGTTTGATCTCCGGCATCCCATATGTTCCCCTGAGCACTGCCAAGAGTAATTCATGAGTGCAGAGCCAGGCGAACCCCTAAGCATTGCTGGGTGTGACCCAATAAGCAAAAAACAAACAAACAAAACAGTGGGGGTTGGGACCGGGGGGCGATAGCCCAGCGGCAGGGCGTTTGCCTTGCACGCGGCCTGCCCTGCCGCCCGGGTTCGATCCCCGGCATCCCATATGGTCCCCGAGCACCGCCGGGAGTAATTCCTGAGTGCAGAGCCAGGAGAAACCCCTGAGCGTCGCCGGGTGTGACCCAAAAAGCAAAAAAAAAAAAAAAAAAAAAAAACCAGTGGGGGAAACAGAAGGGGGTAGCTACAGAGAGTTCAATGGGTTGGAGCAAAAGACTTTGCCTACAGAAAGATTTGATCGTCAATAGTACTTGGTCCTCAGAGCTCAGCAAGGGCCACCCAACTCAGGCAGCAGTGTCCAAACACTGCTCGTGAGGCTCTCCCCAAACCCTGCCCAAATAGAAGCCGACTATTATAGAGGGCGTCTCTCCAGAGCTACCTGCATTGCCCTTTAGCACCAACAGATCCCCACTTGACACCCTCCTTATTTTTTCCCTGAGCTCAGATGCTTTGGGGATTTGGTGGAGCTGGTCTGAAATCATACACAATGAGTACAATACAGACCCGAAGGGCTTGGGCATGCCCTCACCCCCACCTATCCAAACACAAAAATATTTCTGCAATAAAATGTATGAATACTGACATGACTAACATAAAAATAAATCACAGATAGCCTCACTTTAGTTCAGGTTAGATTTTAACACCAAGTAAGTTTGACAACAGAATGATGTATGGTTCTCAGAGTGATTTTCAGCTTCATAATTGTGGGTAAAGGAGTTTGGATCCATTGATAACATCTGCCTGCAGCTCCTGAATGATGATCTCTGCAAGCTTCTCCAATTATGTACTTAAGTCAGTTTACTCACAAAACATATTTCAGGCCATGGGTGTTCAGTACACAGCTCCAGCACTGTTTAATTTGATAAGCTAGCACAAAGTATAGGGTTGGAGGAATAAAATGGTGGGTGCTTGCCTAACATGTGGCCGATCTGGGTTCAATCCCTGGCATCCCAGTGGGTCACTAGAGCCCTGCTGAAGAGTGATCTGTGAGCTCAGAGCTAGGAGTAAATTCTGAGCACTGCAGGGTACATCCCCTCCCCCCACTGAATAAAACTCACAGAAAAACATATCATTTGGGGGCCGGAGTGATAGCCCAGTGGGTAGGGCGGTTGCCTTGCACACGGATGGCTCATGCTGGCCCTGGGTTCCATCCCCCGCATCCCATGAGATGCCGAGCACCGCCAGGAGTGATTCCTGAGTGCAGAGCCAGGAGAAACCCCTGAGCATTGCCGGTGTGACCCAAAAAAAAAAAAAAAAAAAACATATGGATAACATAGTTGTTGAAGAGTTCGAAGGCTTTAGCTAGGCCGCCTTGATCTACTCAATAGCTGTGTATCATTGTAGACTACTTCTCTGAGCTGTTAATCTAGAAATTGATGAATAATTAACTTCACAGAGTTGTTGTGAGGATTAAACGAATTACTTTGTGAGAAGCCTGCACACGGCAAGACACTATTTATTTTGCACAAGGGTAAAATTTGCAAAGTCTGCACAAGGGCAAATTTTCTCAGGAAAGTTTAATAACTTGCCCAACAGTTATTAAGTAGCTAGATCTGAACTCAGGAATCTAACTTTAGAGCTTACACGTGTCATATCCTGTGTGAGGCCCTGAGTTCCATACCACTGCAACACCCCACCCCACCCCAGCCCGAGGAAAAAGTGAACTTCTAAAAACGATGTTGGCCATGTGCTTTACAGCTGAGCCTCCACTCCGGGCCCCCATAAGCGATGCTCGAAGACTAGTCTGTAGCCTGGGCATGTGAGCCCCAGGAACCCGGAGGCACAAGCTCCTCTCCGAGCCCCAAGCAAGCGGGTCAGTTGGGGACCAGCGGCCTTGGCTGTGGGGACGGCTGCTGGGGCCCCAGCACTCACCGTCAGGGCCTTGGCGGGCGGCCGCGTGCAGCGCCGTGTCCCCACGCCGGTCCTGGTGGGCAGGGTCCGCCCCCAGCCGCAGCAACAGGCACAGGGCTGGGGCGTCGTGGCGGGCACAGGCCCGGTGCAGTGGCGGAGGCTGCCCCGCGTCCACGTCGAGGCCCGGGTGCCGCTGCAGCAGCGCCTGTGCCCGGACCAGCCTCCCGGCAGACAGGTAGCGGCGGAAGCGGCGCTCGCGGCGGTGGCGGCGGCAGGCGGAGGCCATGGCGCTCTGGGGCTGAGGAGAGAAAGAGCAGCGGGTCAGGCCCGGCCGGGGGAGAGAAAGAGCAGAGGGTCAGGCCGGCCGAGGAGAGAAAGAGCAGCGCGTCAGGCCGGCCGAGGAGAGAAAGAGCAGCGGGTCAGGCCGGCCGAGGAGAGAAAGAGCAGCGCGTCAGGTCGGCTGGGGAGAGAAAGAGCAGCGGGTCAGGCCGGCCGAGGAGAGAAAGAGCAGCGGGTCAGGCCGGCCGAGGAGAGAAAGAGCAGCGCGTCAGGTCGGCTGGGGAGAGAAAGAGCAGCGGGTCAGGCCGGCCGAGGAGAGAAAGAGCAGCGGGTCAGGCCGGCTGAGGAGAGAGAGAGCAGCGCGTCAGGTCGGCTGGGGAGAGAAAGAGCAGCGGGTCAGGCTCGGCTGAGGAGAGAAAGAGCAGAGGGTCAGGCCGGCCGAGGAGAGAAAGAGCAGCGGGTCAGGCTCGGCCGAGGAGAGAAAGAGCAGCGGGTCAGGCTCGGCCGAGGAGAGAAAGAGCAGCGCGTCAGGCCGGCTGAGGAGAGAAAGAGCAGCGCGTCAGGCCGGCCGAGGAGAGAAAGAGCAGCGGGTCAGGCCGGCTGAGGAGAGAAAGAGCAGCGCGTCAGGCCGGCCGAGGAGAGAGAGAGCAGCGCGTCAGGTCGGCTGGGGAGAGAAAGAGCAGCGGGTCAGGCCGGCCGAGGAGAGAAAGAGCAGCGCGTCAGGCCGGCTGAGGAGAAAGAGCAGCGCGTCAGGCCCCGCCGCGCGACCCGCGTCCTCGCCGTCCCCCCGGCCGCCGTTCCCTCCTCCAGCTTCAGGAGCCGGCAGGCCTGGCCGACCCTCACCCTGGACAGATGAATGGCCTGAAAAATTCCCGAGGGGGCTGGGGGCGGGGATTTTAATCTTTGGAAAAATCGAGAAAAGGCTGAATAATTGGTTTCAGGCTCATGAGCTCGATCAATTTAGACTGGGGGGGAGTTTTTATCAGCAGAAAATCTGAATTTAAAAAATTCACAGAAAACTTCAAATGATCTAGAAATTGAGTATCAGGTACCCGGCCGACAGAAGTAGAGGCTGCTCCCGCTGGGGCTGGTGGGGAGGGCTTACTCATCAGACCAGTCCCCCGCCCCAAGGACCCCCAGAGCCGGAGGCCCGAGGCCTGTTAAGACGCTCCGCGGAAGGGGAGGCGGGAAGGGCGGAGACTCTCGAAGCTGGCGGAAATGGCGCAAGCTGAGACGCAAGGGAAGGGCGGAAATAGCCGAGGGGGCGTCGCCGGAAGTCCGCCTTCCCCGCGGGGCGTTACCGGAAGTCCGCCTTCCCCGCGGGGCGGGGCGGGTGGACGCCTGTGAGGGCCCGGGTTGGCGGAGCGGCGCGCGCGTCTCCTCATTCTGACCTCGTGCGGAAACTACGGAGCTCAAGACCTTTCGGGCCGCCTAAACCGGAAGTCGGGACCAGGTGCAGAAAAGGCGCTCGGGGATGGGGTGGTCACGAGGACAGAGGGCGGCGTTCGGAGCTTCATTCCCGCCTCTTAAGCGGGAGACTGAGAGATTCAGTTGGTTGGCGAAAAGATAAGACACAGAGAGAAAAGAGATAAAGAGGAAAAAATGACAGTGACACTGGAAACAAACACAAAACCCATAGTGAACTCAAGAACAGGGACAGGTCAAAAGTGAAAAATACAGAACTGCAAGAAACAAACGTAGATGCTGCTTGTCACTTGCCACTTGTCTTCCTGTTGTTCATCGATTTGCTCGAGCGGGCGCCAGTAATGTCTCCATTCGTTGGGAATGAGATCCGTTATTACTACTGTTTTTGGCATATCGAATACACCGTGGGTAGCTTGCCAGGCTCTGCGTTCATCCCAGGGGACCCAGTATTTTCCTGTGTCAGACCATCAACCCTCTGGGACTCACGGGCAGAGCCCTGGGTATAGACGATCCAGTCTCCTGTCTGCCACCTGCTGACGCAGCCTGGCACCGCAGCCGCACCTGCAACACCTTGAGGGGCAAGTAGATACTGCAAGTGAAGTTAATGGGACGTCTGGATTTGGGAAAGATGGAGACAAGAGACGGAGAAGAGAACGGGAGAGTAAAGAGAGGGAGAGAAAAGTTGAATATTCAGAAAAGCCCAGCATGCTCTTTTCCAACACATGACACACGAAGCCTTCCTTACTTACCCCATCTTCAACCCCTCCACGTCTCTTTTTCTCCCCAATATTCCTTCTCTCTCCGCAGCGGCCTCATTCCTAACCTTAGGCCGGGAAGCCCTGCACCTAGTGCTAGCAGGCAGCTTTGGAGCTGGTCTCTGCTGCCCTCGGGCGGTTCTTACTGGTACTGCCTACGCTAGAGAAGGACCTGCCTGACCGGGAGGATCAGTTTGGGGGAGACACCGGTGCAGGATGCTGAGCTAAAAGGGGAGCACTAAGACCCAGGAGTAGTACTTGAAGGACTGCAGCAACTGGCCGAGTAGGCGGCGGGAGCCATCTGGTACCTTGGTAGCATCCGAAGCGGCATCGGCCACAACATAGAAATGGCCAGTCAGTCCCAGGGTATCCAGCAGCTCCTGCAAGCAGAGAAGCGGGCGGCTGAGAAGGTGGCAGATGCCAGAAAGAGTGAGTCTCTTCTTTTCCTTAGGATCCAGAAATAATCCAGATAAGGGACAGCAAACAGCTGAGCTGCGTCAGGGTGGCTGGTTAGGAAGGAAGAAATGGTTAGTTGTTATGATCTAGTACCTTATTGACCAACAGAAGGCAGAAAAACATTCTGGAAAGGATGGACTACTCTCACAGATGCCGGACTACCCTGACCCTCCGCTCCTCCCCACCAGGGAAGGCAACACAGCGTGCCAAGGACCACCCTGACGCTTTGCTCTCTCTCTCCCCCAGGGAAGGCCCGGCGTCTGAAGCAGGCAAAGGAGGAGGCTCAGATGGAAGTGGAGCAATACCGCAGAGAGCGGGAGCAGGAATTTCAGAGCAAGCAGCAGGCAGTAAGTTGGGGGAATCAGGATGGGCCCCTGGGTGCAAACTGGTATGTGCATCTGGTGAGGTGCGTTCAAATCTTGCAATGAAATCAAGTAAGGTACATCTTGAGGACAATATTGGTCGAGATTTGTGACATGAGGGGTGAGGGCTTTCATATGGGATTTGCCACGGCCTGTTGTGACATTTGAGCTGGAGAGCAGAGTTTGTTAGGGCTAGTGAGGGGCTGAGAACTGGTACAGGATGAAGTTACCCGTCAGTTCTTAGGGGAAAGGGGACCATGTTTCCCTTTGGGTGCTTCTGAGCTGGGAATGGCCTTGACAGGGCCTTTCTTCCTGCCATTTCTCTAGGCTCTTATTCTCCACATACTAGAACCATTTATTCTATTCCTGCATTTTCCTGTTTCCTCTCTCACTTCCCAGGCCATGGGTTCCCAAGGAAACCTGTCAGCCGAGGTGGAGCAGGCGACAAGGCACCAGGTGCAAGGCATGCAGAGCTCCCAGCAGAGAAACCGCGAGCGCGTCCTGGCCCAGCTTCTTGGCATGGTCTGTGATGTCAGGCCCCAGGTCCACGCCAACTACCGGATTACTGCCTAGGGCTCACTGTAGGACGGACTCATGGAAAGTTCCCCTCGGAGAAATCCCCTTACCGAAATTACCTTTCCCCATAATCCTGCTCCTCTTTCCAGCCCTAGAATTCTGCGGCAGGATCCGGTAGTTGTCCAGTTTGTGACTGCCCTGTGCAGAGCTGAATCTCTTTACTGTGCTTTGACCTTACCCAATGCCCTTGTGAGATGTTAGAGCAGTGAGAAGTAGGGATGTGGGAAACACCCCAAAAGCAGATGGGGTTCTGAACCTTGTCACTTACAAAGTCAGGAAAACTATTTCCCCTCTAGCCTCAGTGTTCTGCAAGACCAGAACAGCAGCGTCTCTCTGCCAGGCTGCTGCACTAATGGGGGGGTCACCGTAGAGTCCAGCGTGTGCTTTTGATTAGACAACGGCCGCCCGTGGTAGTATCCTCCCGCCAAAGCCTTAGCATGCTAAGCCTGTTACAGCGCCAAGCCTGCCTGGCCTAATCCTCCTCCATTCTGCAGCTCTAGTAAGTCTCCGTTTCCCAGTAACTTTATAAACTGTGACCAGATGGAATGATGCCTTCACTTACAGCCTCTCTATTGGGGGTCCTGGAGGATGTTGCATTTGCCCTCTTGATTGCCCTTTCTGCCCTGCCCCCCTGGACCCCTTCTTGTTTACTGCTTCCTGAGGTCAGGTGCCGCTGTGTCCCTGTGTGCATGGCCTTCCTTTACACCCTCCCCAATGCTTCTCTTTACCGCTGTAACAGTTTAAAGTCAATAAAATAAGCATGGACAAATCAATTGGTGAGTGCTCCTTTCACTTTTGTTTCTCACTTTCAGTCATTCTTGTTCATTGTCTATGTAAAGTGAACATCCAAAAGGTCCGGACTTTTTTTTTTTTTTGCTTTTTTGGGTCACACCCGGCAATGCTCAGGGATTTCTCCTGGCTCTGCACTCAGGAATCACTCCTGGCAGTGCTCGAGAAACCATATGGAATGCCGGGGATCAAACCCGGGCCAGCATGGGCCGGCTGCGTGCAAGGCAAATGCCCTACCCGCTGGACTATTGCTCCGGCCCCCCTCCCCTTCTTTTAGGGGTCACAACACCCGGCGATGCTCAGGGGGTTACTCCTGGCTCTGCATTCAGGGGTTACTTCTGGCGGTGCTCAGGGAGATGCTGGGGATTGAACTTGAGTCGGCTGCGTGCAAGGCAAATGCCCTACCTGCTGTACTATTGCTCCAGCCCAAAGGACTGCCCTTTAAAATGTTTGTGAAACATGAACTGGAGCGATAGTACAGTTGGTAGGGTGTTTGCCTTGCAAGTGGCCCATCTGGGTTCAATCCCTGGCATCCCGTATGGTGCCTTGAGCACTGCCAGGAGTAATTTCTGAGTGCAGAGCCAGGAGTAACCCCTAAGCATTGCCAGGTGTGATTCAAAGAGAAAAAAAAATTTAGGGACTAGAGCAATAGCACAGTGGATAGGGCATTTGTCTTAAATGAGGCAGACCAGAATTTGATTTCCGGAATCCCATATGGTCCCCTGAGCACGGCCAGGAGTAATTTCTGAGTGCAGAGCCAGGAGTAACCACTGAGCATTGCTGGGTGCGACCAAAAAAAAAAAAAAAAAACACCAAAAAACGAAACAAAACCAAACCTCCCAAAAAAACCCAAAAATAATAAAAAGTTTGTGAAACAAAAGCAAATTAGTACAATATTGTTTCTTTTTCTTTTCTTTTTTCTTTCTTTTTTTTTTTCTTTTTGGGTCATACCCAGCAATGCTCAGGGGTTTCTCCTGGCTCTGCACTCAGGAATTACTCCTGGCGGTGCTCAGGGGACCATATGGGATGCCAGGGATCGAACCTGGGCCGGCATGGGCCGGCCGCATGCAAGGCAAATGCCCTACCCGCTGGGCTATCGCTCCTGCCCCAATATTGTTTCTTCGAGTGTTTCCCAAAGTAGGTGATACTGGCCTCCTGGATGGGGGCTCGAGTGATCCGTGAACAAGCGTGCATGTGGAGCATGCTGTTTCTTTCTTTGGAGTGCTATTTATTTATGTAAAGAAAGACTTCCAAGAGGGGCTCTGAGTTGATTTCTTTCTTAAAAAGCAGGTGATCAGGGCTGGAGTGACAGTACAGTGTGTAGGGGATTTGCTTTGCACTCAGCAGACTCAGGTTCAATCCCTGGCATCCCATATGGTCCCCCCAAGTACTGCCAGGAATAATTCTTGAGTGCAGATCCAGGAGTAGTAACCCTGAGCATTGCTAGGTGACCCTAAAAAGCAAAACTAACTAAACAGAATGGTAGGTCAAATTCTAGAATCTCTGCAAAGTCATAAACATACGTGACTCTTTCTTTGGGAATCTGAGGACTATAGATGACAGCTGCAGAGAACCCCTGGGGTATACAGACTCTTCTTTGGGGGGACATAACGGGTTATGCCTGGCCCTGTGCTCAGGGTACCATGTGCAGTGCTAGGGATTGAATCCCTGACTGCCAAGTGCAAGCCACTGCCGTACCCCTGTACTATCTCACCGGCCTAAAACTGTTTTTGCTTCCCATTCTGTTTTTTTTTTTTTTGCTTTTTTGGGTCACACCTGGCAATGCTCAGGGGTTTCTCCTGGCTCTGCACTCAGGAATTACTCCTGGCGGTGTTCGGGGGACCATATGGAATGCTGGGGAGGCGAACCGGGCCGACATGGGCCAGCCGGTGCAAGGCAAACACCCTACCTGCTGGGCTATCGCTCCGGCCCCTTTTTACTTTTTTTTTTTAATTCTGTTTTTTTTTTAATGGCACTTTTGTTACTGGATATATTAATACATTTGTGGGTTATGTTATGTCCCTGAATTCTGTGGCAACAGGGTTGTTTACCGCTGTGTTCCAGATTTTAGGCGACATTTGACAAGTAGTGTTCTTGTTTTTTTTTTTTTTTTTAAAGTTTAATCTATTTACATATTCTTTTTTTTTTTTTTTTTTTTTTTTTTTTTTTTTTGGGTCACACCCGGCAATGCTCAGGGGTTAGTCCTGGCTCTGCACTCAGGAATTACTCCTGGCGGTGCTCGAGGGACCATATGGGATGCCGGGAATCGAACCCAGGCCGGCATAGGCCGGCCAGCGCAAGGCAAACGCCCTACCCGCTAGGCTATCGCTCCGGCCCCTTGTGTTCTTGTTTTTTTGAAGTGGGGCATTCTGCCGGGGTGCTGGGGCTACTCCTGCTGTGTGAGTATGAAGAGTTGCTCCCAGTGGCGCCTTGGGATCATCTCTCTGGCTCTGGGGTGGGTGGATGATACAAGTGAACAGACTGACACTTGCTGGGAAAAATTAGTTCCCCACCCCTGTTTTCCCTATACCCGTCTATGCTCTGGGGTTATTCCTGGCTCTGTTCTCAGAAATTACTCGTGCGGTGGTGCTGGGGCAACCATATGGGATGGCGGGGATTGAACCCACGTCGGCCGCGTGCAAGGCAATCGCTCTACCTGTTGTACAATCTTTCCAGACCCCTAAAACTACTCTTTTATGATATTTGCTCATCTACTCGCTTTCCCATGCCAGGGATCAACCTAGGGTCTCACACACACAAAGCAAGTGCTTTAAGCCGAGCTACATCTCCAGCTTAATACTGATTTATCTTAAGAGGCTGCAGAAACAAGTTGATTTACCTAGGATTGGACGCAATGAGGTAACCGCAGTTTATCTATGTATGAACCAGACTAGTAATGTGATTTGTAATGTAATGTAATGGACACGTAATGCGATTTGGAGACTACCGCTGTTACCCACTGGATCCCACGGGATGTCAAAAGATCACGTGGCCGCCCACCTACAAGGTGGTCAGACTTCTTTGTCAAGACCCTGAACGAACGGTTTGAGGCTCTTCATATTCCTGAAGCAACCAGATGCCATTGGGCTACACTGGCACGTGATAGAGTCCAATGGAACGTTACTGGCGCCCACTGGAGCAAATCGATGAATAACACGATGTCAGGTCTGGCTTGTTGTGAGGCTCTGCCGAGGTGGTGGGCCAGGGCTAGAAACCGCCATGCCTCCCGACTGCCTCATGAACGGCTGTGCACAGGGAGAGCAAGGAACAGCTCTGCCCCATGTCTGAGAGACTCTGGACCAGCATACCTGGGCGGATTGAGGAAAAAGCTGCTGCAGGGTGGGTGTCGATGATCCGGGCTGTGATGGGCTGGTCTGCTGGGTGGAGTTCTGACGAGAGGGAAGTCCAAATGTGGAAAATGGCGGCGCCCGTGGAGTGAGGGTGGTGGTCTGGCTTGTTGTGAGGCTCTGCGCGAGGTGGTGGGCCAGGGCTAGGGACCCGCCATGCCTCCCGACTGGACTTCCAGTCAGAACTTCCAGTTCCTTCTCGTCAGAACTCCACCCAGCAGACCAGCCCATCACAGCCCGGCTCCCGCGGCCGCCTCATCAACAAATGCTTTATTTGGAGGTGTTTAAAAGAGTTTGCCTCCCACTTGGCAAGCCTGGCAAGCTTCTCGTGTTGTATTTGACATGCCAAATTCCAGTAACAATTACATTAGGTCATTCCCATGACCTAATATAATGGTTTGAGGCTCTTTATGTTCCTGTAGCAAGCCGATGCCCCTTGCTCTACTGGCATGAGACAGAACATATGGAGATATTACAGGTGCCCGCTCTAGCAAATAGATGATCAACGGGAAGATCGTGATCATGATAATGAACGCGATGTCAAGTGATCAAGTGAACCAGACTCGGCAGGGAGGCCTCCCCTTTGTCCATTCATTCCGGCCGACCCTAGTCCGGTTACCTTAGTGGGGGTAAGAGCATTTACGGTAATGCTTATCGAACACGGCGTGAACTGCAGCCACTGACTCGGCACGACTGTGACTCCCACGGCATCGGCCCTTAGACGTCAGCTACATCAATCAATGTTGTTAGACTAAGGGGCACCTCCCAGCTAGGGAAGCCCCTGCCCGAATTGCGCCTGGGCTCCTCCGTGGCGGCGCCGACGCCCCCAGGTCACCTTGGGTACCCGGCTAAGGACCCCGTGGGAACGCGCACCCGACGGCTTCGGAGAGGACACAAGGCAAGGGACGTACATGAAAAAGGTCACGATATTGATGCGAGGACAAGAAGAGAAGGGCCAAGCGGGAGAGGATACCAGTAGCCGCGGTGCCGGACGTGGTTTGAAAGTGCATTTCACACAGGCATTTTCCAGAGGCAGCCCCGGAGTGCAAGGCCCTACTTCCGGCACTCCGCGCCTGCGCACTGGCCGGCGGGAAGCCGGGGAAGCCGGGAACCGGAAGTGAGTGCGGCCTTCCTCCTTCGTCTCTGTTGCCGCCGCCATACGCATTCGACTTGCTCAGGTGAGGTCTGGCCTTGCGACCATCCGCCTCCATCTCCACTTCTCTCCGGGCATCCTGTCTCTTGGGCTCCTAATATCCCCCTCCAGGTTGTGGTCTGGTCTCTGGCGTCTGGTTGGGCCGTTATTTCCATCGCCTTTGCCCTTCCCGACAGCAGAGAGCTGCTGAGGGGGAGGCAGGGCAGCGGCGCGGAGGTGGGGGAGCGACTCAAAATGGTGGCCTGGGCGCCATTGTGTTCCTCCTCGCGGCGCCCCGCTGGGCGTCTCGTGCCGCCGCGGCCCGGCCTCTCCTCGCCCGCGGGAGTAGGGTCCGGCCCCTCGGCCGCTCCATCCCCTCCGGGACCCTTCCCCAAACGCTCGCCAGTGGAGTCGTGCGCCGCACTCGGCTGCCGTTGGCCCGCGGCGCGCGGACGGCGAGAGCCGCGTTTCCTGAGTCATGGCGGCCGCGTGATGCCGGCGTGTGACAGCGAGCGCTCGGCGCGGTGCTGACCCTCGTCTATCACCCGGACTGATGGCGGCCGCGCGGGTGGCGGGCACAGCCCGGCCGCAGGGGTCTCCCGCCCCGTGCCCGCAGATAGGGAGGTTACGGTCCTCCCGCCGGGTCCCGGTCCCCGCCGCCTGTTTCCGTACCGCCTGTTTCCGTACTTACGGACCCCCACGACGCCCCGGCCCGCCTCCCCCTCCCCGGCCCGCCGGCCTGCCCGCCCCTCTCCCCGGTCCCCGGCCCGCCCGCCGCCCTCTCCCCGGACCCCGGCCCGCCCGCCGCCCTCTCCCCCCCGGACCCCGGCCCGCCCGCCGCCCCTCTCCCCGGACCCCGGCCCGCCCGCCTCCCTCTCCCCCGGGCCCGCCCTCCTCCCCTCTCCCCGGGTCCCGGCCCCGGCCCGCCCGCCCCCGGTCCCCGGCCCGCCCGCCTCCCTCTCCCCCGGCCCGCCCGCCTCCCTCTCCCCGGGTCCCCGGCCCGCCCGCCTTCCTCTCCCCGGTCCCCGGCCCGCCCGCCTCCCTCTCCCCGGACCCCGGGACTGCCCGCCTCCCTCTCCCCGGTCCCCGGGACTGCCTGCTGCCCTCTCCCCAGGTCCCGGGACTGCCCGCCTCCCTCTCCCGGGTCCCCGGGCCCGCCCTCTCCCCCATCCCCGACATTGCTGAGGACAGTGCTGGCGCGTGGGGGCGGAACGACGTGCCGAGGCTCCTCCCGCCGGTCCTCCCGCCTGACGCGCTCCCTTTCCTCCCAGCTCTCCTGCCAGACTCCGCTCCTGCTCCAGCCCGTCACTCCCTCGTTTCCGCTCTCAGTGACCGGCCCGAGCCCCCTCCCTGCCTCCCTACCCGCCCAGTCATGGCAGAGAATGATGTGGACAACGAGCTCTTGGACTACGAAGAGGATGAGGTGGAAACTGCAGCCGGCGGGGACGGGGCCGAGGCCCCCGCAAAGAAGGACGTCAAGGGCTCCTATGTCTCCATCCACAGCTCTGGGTTCCGAGACTTTCTGCTCAAGCCGGAGTTGCTCCGGGCCATTGTTGACTGTGGCTTTGAGCATCCATCAGAAGGTAAGTTTTCTGTTAGAGGAGAAAAGGTTTTTTTTGGTTTTGGGCATAAGGTCCTTGTTAGAACTTTTCAGGGTAGAGGAAAGAACTGCATTCCTTGTTATTCAAGTAATGTATTTTTGGAATATATCAGAAACAAGGAACTAGCAAAAAATAGTTAAGGCAGTAGGGGAAGTTTGTTTTTCTTCCCTCCTATAAATTCCATTTTGGGGATCATGTTGGGTAGTGCTTGGGGAACAGGCATACTGGAGATTAAATATCCTGAATCCAGTTCAGAGGGTAGGGTCTTGCAAGCAGCTGACCGGGTTCTATCCCAGCAGCCCATATGGCCCCCTGAACTCTGCCAGGAGTAACCCCTGAACTTTGCTGGATCAGACCCCAAAGCCAAACTAAAACACTTAATCCCTGTACTACCTTTCTGGCTCTTAGTGCTGATCTTTTATTTGGGATAAAATAAAAATGCTGGGCTGGAGACAGACCAGCGGGTAGGGGCGACCTGGGGTCAATCCCCGCATCCCAGGTGGTCCCCTGAGTGCCACCAGGCGTAATTTTGTTGGGTGTGGCCCCCAAAAGAACAAAAAAATGCTGCTGCTCAAAGTAATCTTGAGATCTGCTATTCATTTTTATGCCGCACCCTGCTGTGATCAGGGTTTATCCTGGTTCTGCACTTAGGGATCACTTCTGTTGGAACTCCGAGGACCAGATGGGGTGCTGGGGCAGTCAAGTTTGGCCATATGCAAGGCAACACCCTAGCCACTGTATTACCTTTGTGGCACTGCTATTTGGTCTTATTACTGACTTTCCTTGACTGAAGATTTTGTCTCATGATTTTAGGAAGTTTCCAGAGTAGCTTGCTGAATCTTTTATCCGTTTGGATTACACTAGTCTAGTTTCTGGAAACTTGTTTGTTTTGCGTTGGTCTATGCCCTGCGAAACTCAGGAATTACTCCTGGCAGTACTCAGGACCAAATGAAATGCTGGGGATAGAACCCAAATCGGCCGTGAGCAAGGCAAGTGTACCTGCTATATATTCTCCAGCCCCTTTAGAAACCTTTTATGGCAGGTCAGAAAGTTTTTGGGCCACTTACAAAGTTCATTTTGTTCAAAATCACAATGGTTATATGACCCAAAGTTTGATAACCTGGATAGAGACTCTCAAATGTATAGGTTAGGGGCTGGAGGTGTGGCCTCACAAGAAAAAACAAGTGTCAAGGATTATTACAGATTAAGGACCAAAGGGACCTTAGGTAGGTAGTATAGCAGTGAAGCCTTGGGTGCTACTGATAATGGGTCCCATCCCCAGCATTCCCATTTGGTTCCTCAGCACTGCTTGGAGTGTTTCCTGCGTTCAGTGCTAGGAGTAAGCCCTGAGTACTGCTGGGTGTGGCACAAAAATAAAAACAAAACAGATTAAGGGGAAAAAGGATAGCCAGGAGCACCATTAGTGTTCGTAGGTGTTAGAGAGTAATAGCAGTAGTAGGGACTGGAACTGAAAGAGGTCAAAGCTTGGAGGACAAGGAGGGTCTGATTTGAGGTGAATTGGATTGATGGAGGGGCCAGGCTGGAGAGGTGGAACGGTAGAAGTGACAAGGTGATAAGAAAAAGCCCCAGGAGAATCCAGTGGTTCAGGGGCCGGAGTGCTAGTCAGCGGGAAGGGTATTTGCCTTGCACAGAGCCAACACAGATCCCTGGCATCCCATATGGTCCACTGAGCACCACCAGGAGTAATTCCTGAGTGCAGAGCCAGGAGTGGCCCCTGAGCCTGAGCATTGCCGGGTGTGACCCAAAAGCGGAGGATAGAGGGAAGAATTGAGTGGTTTGGAGGCTAGAGTGATAGTAGGCATTTACCTTGCATGCCGCTGACCCTGGTTCTATCCCTATATCCCATATGGTCTCCTGAGCACTGCCAAGTGTGTAGAGCCAGGAATAACCCCAAAAGAGTGGTTGGTGCCAGAGAGATAGTCAGCAAAGGATAGGGCACATGCAGGCACCTGACTGATTTCACTGATATGGTCTCCTTGGCCCCACCAGGAATGATCCCTGAGCTTGGAGCTAGTAGTAAGCCAAGTGTGAGCCAGATACCATAAAGAAGAGAAAAATGTTGTGGAAAAGGGCTTGGCATGGCAATAAAGGGGTTTTAGGGAGCCTGGAGCTAATCTGTTTTTCTCTTATTTCTAGTCCAGCATGAGTGTATCCCTCAGGCCATTTTGGGAATGGATGTCTTGTGTCAGGCCAAGTCCGGCATGGGAAAGACAGCTGTGTTTGTGCTAGCCACATTGCAACAACTGGAGCCAGTCACTGGGCAGGTATGCTTGGGGAGAGTGCTGGAGAAGACATTTGGTTAGGAGTGTATGGCAACACTGGTTTTGCCATATGGTCTGTTCAGACTCTCAAATCACCATCGATTGTAATAACCTGCCAATGGTAATCCCGGGTAATCTAAATCTTAACCAGATGTTAGAATTGAAGTAGTTTGTGATCTGTTAGGTGTGCCTTTGTGACAGTGAACAAGAGAGGATCACAGGATGTTTTGCATGTTTCCATCTGCTTCCCTCCATAGGTGTCTGTGCTGGTGATGTGTCACACTCGTGAGTTGGCTTTTCAGATTAGCAAGGAGTATGAGCGATTCTCTAAGTACATGCCCAATGTCAAGGTAAGAGTTGACAAGTGACGAGGCCTGGGAGGGCGGGTGTGGGAATCGGAAATCTGCAAGGTCAGCTGTCCTGTCACCTGAACCTCAGTGTGTGTGTAGCGTATTAAAGGCTCGTAAATCTTTACATACAGATTCTATAAAGCCCTGGGCTCATTCTTAACATGTATAACATTTCAGTGATGGCTGCTTACCCATATGAAAAAGATGTCAGATTTTCTTGGTTTTTGAAAACATGGTATAAATACACTCGGTATCAGAGTAGGTATAGGTGCAAACCTCATGATCTGCTTTTTTTTTAAGGCTGAATGCTAACACTATACTGCCTAGATTAGCCATGCAACTATGGGCAAGTCATTGTTTCTGTTTGAGTGATACCAGTTTTACATTGGGTGACCACTTTGGTCTTCGTAGTACCGAAATGTCCTAGGAATTGAAATGGTGGGAACTGTGGGAGAATGAGTGTTTCTTTATGAGACCTTTTCTTTTGGCTTTGCAGGTCGCCGTGTTTTTGGTGGTCTGTCTATCAAGAAGGATGAAGAGGTACTGAAGAAGAATTGCCCACATATCGTCGTGGGAACTCCTGGCCGCATCCTAGCCCTGGCTCGAAATAAGAGCCTCAACCTCAAACACATTAAACACTTTATCTTGGATGAATGTGACAAGATGCTTGAACAACTCGGTGAGTGGCAGAGCTGAGACGGGCTAGTGATTGGGGAGTTGCCCTCCAGAGCCAAATGATGCTTATTGATACAGGAGCACTTGAGTGCTAGGACGACTCATTATCTATCACCCATGACTGATGGCTCTGGCTTCCCTGGTTGGTCTTTGGTTTCTGTTATCTGTTTTGGGGCCATGATCAATGCACAGGGTTTACCCCTGGAGGTGTTCAGAACCTATATGTAGTGCTGAGTTCAAACTTGGGTAGCCTCGTGCAAGGAAAGCAGTCTCTGGCTGCTTTGTTCTTTTGCAGCTGTGGCAGTGGGGAAAAGGTGTGTCCTCATCTTTCTGTGACCAGTACTTGGGAGGCTTTGCTGATCTTGAATACCTCTCAGCGCTCTCCACATTTTATACTTGGCTATCAGAGCTTCTGTAGACAGTGTACTCTTCCGGCATCCTTAGTTAAGCATGTTAACATTTGTGGTGTGTTACCTCACTGTGGTGCAGGAAATTAGGAAAGGAATGCACAGGGCCGGGCGATAGCCCAGCGGGTAGGGCGTTTGCCTTGCACGCGCTGGCCTGTGCCAGCCGGGTTCAATCCGCGTCCCATATGGTCCCCGAGCACCGCCAGGAGTAGTAATTCCTGAGTGCAGAGCCAGGAGTAACCCCTGAGCATTGCCGGGTGTGACCCAAAAAAGCAAAAAAAAAAAAAAAGGAATGCTTTTCTGTGTAATCCACAGCGAGCCAGAGTAGAGATGGATGTGGTCTCAGGTAATGACATGCTGAATAATTTGGGCTATTCTAGATATTAAGCTCTGGGATGTGCCCTTGGCAGAAATCATGTATTGCCCAATTTGATAGGAAGGTGATATAGAGCAGGCATATAGCAGCAGGGCCTGAGATGTTTTCTTTGCTTTTTTTTTTTTTTTTTTGGTCACACCCGGCAATGCTCAGGGGTTTCTCCTGGCTCTGCACTCAGGAATTACTCCTGGCGGTGTTCGGGACCATATGGGATGCCGGGATCGAACCCGGGCTGGCTGCATGCAAGGCAAATGCCCTACCCACTGGGCTATTGCTCCGGCCCCCTGAGATGTTTTCTTAAAAACCTGTGATCGGGGCCAGAGCGATAGCCCAGCGGGTAGGGCGTTTGCCTTGCACGCGGCGGGGTTCGATCCCCGGCATCCATATGGTCCCCTGAGCATCGCCGGGTGTGACCCAAAAAAGCAAAAAAAAAAGAAAAAAGAAAAAAGAAAAAAAACCCTGTGATCCCTTTTGTCTGAGAAGTGCAAGTGCTGACTGGAACAACAGATTTCTTATGTTTTTAAATTAGTTTTTGGCATCGGTGTGTTCAGAAATCTTTAAATCTTGTCATTTTGGGGGGCAACTTTCATGTTCCCATAGGCTGATTGGATGGGGACCCCATCTGGAGTTGCTTTTGTTGCATTTCTTGGGCAAAAAGAGGGCTTTTTTTTTTTTGCTTTTTTTTTTTTTTTGGGTCACACCCAGCAATGCTCAGGGGTTTCTCCTGACTCTGCACTCAGGAATCACTCCTGGCAGTGTGGGGGACCATATGGGATGCCGGAGATCGAACCCGAGCCAGCATGGGCCGGCTGCGTGCAAGGCAAACACCCTACCCGCTGGGCTATCGCTCCGCCCCAAGAGGGATCTTTTAAAGGAGACACAGTTTTGGAGCCCTTACCCAGAGGAGGTCTGGGTGATGCTGGCAACTAAATAGGTGCTTGATACTTTCTGCCCACTAGTCTGTCAAGACATGGGAGAAAAGGGTCTTGAAGCATTTTCAAAGTCAACCCTTGTGAACCTCTGGACTTTTCATAGCTTTGGGCTTTGGAATTTCATCATCTTTTTGCTCTTTCCTGGTTAGCACAGCTGGAACTGTTCTCAAGTCTTCATCTGTGTCGTTCGCCCCTGTGTTACTGCTGTAATGTAATCTGGGGTGGGGATGTCCCGTTGCACCTTGGGATGATGAGGAATTACTCCTTGCTCCTTGGTATTGCACTGTGCTGGGGAATGAGCCCTGGGCTCTTACAAAGAAACATACCCCAGTCCTTGGAGCCATCTCTGACCCATTAGAGGTGTAATTTAATGGCCTGAGACAAAGGTTTCCCTTGCTGAAGTGATTCCCTCTCTGGTTTTTGGGTCACAATGGATGGTGCTCAGGGCTTACTCCTGACTTTGTATTCAGATCACCCCTGGTGGGGGCAATAATACTTGCTGCATTATTGCTTCAGCCCCTAAAGTGATAATTTAAATAAAAATCGTTTTGGGCCACACCTGAAGGTGCTCAGGGGTTACTCCTATCTCTGCGCTCAGGAATACTCTTGGCAGTATGTGTGTGGGAACCATATGGAATGCCAGGGATCAAATCCGCATCTGACCATGTGCCAGGCAAGCTCCTACCTGCTGTACTACCACTTTAGTCCTCGTTTTTGTTAATGATAGTTCTAGTTTTCCTCTATATCCATTTGTAATCCTTTTTCTTACAGACATGCGTCGGGATGTCCAGGAAATTTTTCGCATGACCCCCCATGAGAAGCAGGTCATGATGTTCAGTGCTACCTTGAGCAAAGAGATCCGCCCCTGTGTGCCGAAAGTTCATGCAAGACGTAAATACCCTTCTACCTTCATTATCTCCACTCCCTGCCCGCTGCCTCCTCCCCTTCCGCACCCTCTTCCTCCAGACTCCTTTGTCCTTCAAGTGCCAAGAAGGGGGCATACGCCCATCTGGGAGTGATGACTCCCTTGAAGAGATACACAGAAGCAGAGACAGTTAGTGTTAGGGTCTGCGCGGGCGCGGGAAACTCCGGAAGACTTGGTCGGGTTAACGTGAGAGCGGGTAGTGTTCGACTTTTTTTCTCAATCACAACATTTTTTGAACGTCTTCTCCCTTTGGGGAGGGGCAGAATTTTTCTGCCCTACCTTCCATCCGTCGTCTCCTACATAATCCCTATGCAGCCACGCACCCTCAAGTGGCATCAAGCATACGGCTGGAGCCTTCTGCTCCCTCAAACTCAAAACCTCCCGGTGGCAGGAGAGCAAGAGAGGGACAGACAGATGTCAGGGCGTGTCCTAAAAGAAGAGCAAACAGCACAGATGAATCGGCTCCCTCCTCACCTCCAGGGGTTGGGGGCCTCTGGCACCTCATTCCCCACCCCCACTCCTTCCCACCCCTACTTCCTCGCACCCATCCGGAACCTCGGTTGATGTGAGCGATGTGAGCGGCAACAGAGAAGCACCATGGCGCGGCGCGGGAATGCGGACGCGACCGGCGGTGGATGGCGGCAGCGGAGCCGCGGGGAAAGCTGACCAGGAAGCTGAGGACCCAGCCAGCCTCTTTTCCGTTCCCGGTTTTTTTTCCTGAATCCAAGGCGTGCCGTGCTCCCTGTTTCCCCTTGTATATGTTGTGGGGGGAGGGGTGTCCTGAATAGGGTGGTAGTTTTTTTTTTTTTCTTAAAACACTTTTTTTTAATGCAGGGTGGGAGAGGGATATGGGGAAGGTAAAGTGGGGACCCCCCACTTGGATATAACCAGGTGGAGTTAAGATTTGGGGCTTGGTGGGGCCTCTCTGGATGAGCAGTGGATTGTGTTCCTCCCTGCTTTGCTCCTTCCCGTGGGCTTTCTTTAACTGTACTGTGGCTACAGTGAGATTTTAAGGAGGCCATGGAAGTTCTCTGTGGGAAGCTTTATTAGCTTACCTTTTTGGGGTTGGGCTTCTGGTCTTCTCCCATGACACATGTACTCCCTTTCCTAAAACTTCTGAGTCTTCATGTTAGCTGTATCCCCAAATTACTGAGTGCTAGAAAAGTTGGGCCCTGGAGTTGTTTTAATGTCAGTTTCTTTTTTTGTGTTATTTTTCTTCCCTTCAAGGGTATTTTAAAAGGAGTGCATAGCTGCTGCTCTTGATGCTTTTAATAGTACCACTTTCTAGCACCTTCCATGGAACACTGGAATAGTTGGGTTCAGCTTAGAGACTGAAGCTGATCCTTGAGAGCAAGTTGTTAACTCCTGTTTGAGTGCTTTTTGCTTCTACTCTTCTGGCATTCTGACAGAAGTCCATTGCAGCATTCAGACCCAGCGTGGCTGAGACCCTCCTGTGAGGCAGCATTCAACTGGAACAGTCCTTGCCCTCCCGCATTATCAGTTCCAATGGGATCATTCTGACCTTGAGTCTGAACCAGGTGTTCAGCTCCTGTTCTTCCTTGAGAATCCATTTTCTTTTCTTCCGCCTCCATTTGAGGTAGTGGCATCTTGCCACTGAATGGTTTCACTGCCCCTTTTCTTCCCTGCAGTGGCCTCCTCCATGTGACCAATTTCAATTGGGTGATCTTAAAAAAGACAGGATTTTTAAAATGGGTGTTTTTGGGGGTGGGGGTTTTCCAGTTTCTCTCTTCTCCCCATCCCCCCATGGGGTGTTTTTGGAGATCAACTTACTCCACCCCCAGGTTTAACCCCCCCCCACTCTGCCCTCCTCCGTTCCCCACCCCCTTGCTCCCCCTCCCCCAGCCAATGGAGATCTTCGTGGATGATGAGACGGAAGCTGACGCTGCATGGGTTGCAGCAGTACTACGTGAAACTGAAGGACAACGAGAAGAACCGGAAGCTCTTTGACCTTCTGGATGTCCTTGAGTTCAACCAGGTCAGATCTTAGGAGGTCTAAGAGGGAAGTGAGCTTGTCTCCAATGGTAGCAAAACCTTACAAATACACTTAGTAGGAAGTCACATGTGTGATGAGAGAAGGAGGCTGAGGATGTGATTGAAGTGGTTAGATACGTGTGCGAGACCATGCGCTCAATTGTTAACGCTTTGGGAACAGACTCGGATGTGCCTTTTCTGCTGGAGACCATGTGCAGAGCTCCTGGCCCTGTATCAGTTCTTTCTGTTTGGAGGCCACACTCGGTGATGCTCAGAGGTTACTCCTGGCTCTGTACTCAGCAGTTAACCCTGTTTGTGCTTGGGGGACATATGGAATCCCAGCAACTGAACCTGGGTCACTGCAAGGCAAGTGCCCTCCCCATTACACTATCTGGCCCTGTACCAGGTATTTTAAATGAAAATTGTTTCTTTGGGGGAGGGGAAAGGTCAACTCTGGAACTATACCTGGCTCTGATCAGTGATCACACCTAGTGCTCAGGTCATATGTGGTGTCAGGTCAAACAGGTTGGCCACATGCAAGACCTTACTGCCTTTAGTCTGTCCCCAAACAAAATGAAATGTATTGGGTTTGGGAACTGCTGTTGTCCCCCAACCTGGGCTCAGGGAATCACATTTGGTGTCCGATGTATTGCTCTGACCACAAAGGAACTACTTTTTTTTTTTTTTTTTTTGTGGTGTTCAGGGGTTACTCCTAGTGGTGCTTGGGGGGACCATATGGGATGCCAGGAACCAAGCCCTGGTTGGCTGTGTGTTCTCTACCTGCTATACTATTGCCCAGACCCCAGGTCTGCTTTTCTGTTCCAAGGAACTGCTCATTAAAATAAGCCTCAAGGGACCGGAGCGATAGCCCAGCGGGTAGGGGCGTTTGCCTTGCACGCAGCCGCCCATGCCGGCCCGGGTTCGATCTCCGGCATCCCATATGGTCCCCGAGCACCGCCAGGAGTAATTCCTGAGTGCAGAGCCAGGAGGAACCCCTGAGCATCGCCGGTGTGACCCAGAAAGCAAAAAAAAAAAAAAAGCCTCAAAAGAGAAACACGTGGGTGGGCACAAACATTGTATGTAAAAAGGAGACCTGAGTTTGACACCTGGCACTAAACTGGAAACGAGTAAACCTTGAGCAATGCTATGTGTACCCTCCCAAACGCTTGAAGGCATTAAATTATTTATTTTTTTATTTTTTGGGCCACACTCGGCAATGCTCAGGGGTTTCTCCTGGCTCTGCACTCAGGAATCACTTCTTTTTTTTTTTTTTTTTTTTTGCTTTTTGGGTCACACCCGGCAATGCTCAGGGGTTACTCCTGGCTCTGCACTCAGGAATCACTCCTGGCGGTGCTCGGGGGACCATATGGGATGCCGGGGATCGAACCTGGGCCTGCACAGGCCAGCTGCGTGCAAGGCAAACGCCCTACCCGCTGGACTATTGCTCCGCCCCCGCAATTATTTTTAAGTTTACTTAAAATTGCTTTTGTTTTGGGCCAAGTTTGGCAGTGCTCAGAGTTTACTCCTGACTTTGCTCAGAGATCGTGGAGCTTGGGGGAACCATAAGGTCAGCGTGAGCAAGGCAGACATCCTACTATTGCTCTTCAAGCCTGAAGGTTTCTTTTTGTTTTTTGCTTTTTGGGTCACACTCAGCAATGCTCTGGTTACTTCCGGCTCCATTCAGGAATTACTCCTGGTGGTGCTCGGGGACCATAAGAGATCCCGGGGATCGAACCTGGGTAGGCCACATGCAAGGCAAATGCTTTTACTCGCTATACTACCACTCCAGCAGCCCCCAAGCCTGAAGGTTTTTCAAGACTTGTTAAAGCTCCAGGTCCTGGGCCGGAGCGATAGCACAGCAGGTAGGGTGTTTACTTTGCATGGTCTGATCCGGGTTTGATCCCCAGCATCCCATATGGTCCCCTGAGCATCTCTGGGTGTGATCCAAAAAAGCAAATAAACAAGAAACCTCCAGGTCCCATTCTGTCCCCCCCCCATTTCATCATTTTACCTGTTGTGTGGTTTATGTATTTGTTTTTTGGATCACACCTGGAAATGCTCACGGGTTACTCCTGGCTCTGCACTTAGGAGTTACTCCTGGAGGGGCCGGAGTGATAGTCCAACAGGTACGGAGTTGCCTTGCACATGGCTGACCTGGGTTTGATCCCGGCATCTCATATGGTCCCCTGAGCACCGCCAGGAGTAATTCCTGAGTGCAGAGCCAGGGGGTAACCTCTGAGCATTGCCAAGTGTGACCCAAAGAGCAAAAAAAAAAAAAAATACTCGTGGAGGTGCTAGGGGGACTATATGGGGTGCCGGGATAGAACCCGGGTCGGCCTTGTGAAGGCAGTCACCCTACCTGATGTATTGTCACTGCCCTCTCCCCCCTCCCCATCATGTGGTTTATTTGGGTAGATTTTTTCTTAGTTTTTTGTGTACGTATTTTTTTTTTTTCGGACCACTTTTGGAGTTGGTTAGGTGTTATTAGGTGTTACTTCTGACTACACTCAGGAATCACTCCTGGTGGTACTTAAAGGACCATATGGGATGCTGGAGACTGAACCCAGGTCCCCAGGTTGGCTGTATTCAAGGCCTTCTTAAATGTACTGTCTCTGGCCCCATGTGGTTTTTTTTTTTTTTTTTTTTGGGGCGGGGGGTAATGGCAGGGATTGAACCCAAGATCTCACATGTTTAGACTGTTCCACTACTGAGCAGCATCCCAGGGGGCCTCTCGTGTAAGTGTTTTACTGAGTAAGAGTTTTCAGATTATCGATAAAATTGGGTTTTTCTTAACTAGTTTTGTAAGGTGACCTTATTTCCTGATCTGCCTGATAATTGTGGTTACTGTTCTTTATACCTTCTCTGACGAAATGAGACAGGATAAGTTATGTTGAGAGCAGAAGCGGAAATGTGCACTATGAGGGGCTAAGAGAGTGTGGTTGCAGCCACCTCCCGTCCTCGCCTCGTCTCACACCTGCACACTGACCGTCTCGCTCCACGCACACGCAGGTGGTGATCTTTGTGAAGTCAGTGCAGCGCTGCATTGCCTTGGCCCAGCTCCTGGTGGAGCAGAACTTCCCAGCCATTGCCATCCACCGAGGAATGCCCCAGGAAGAGAGGTGAGTCGGGGGGAGGGAGCTTGGGAGGGAAAGGGGCTGTGAGGATGGAATCTCAGCAGTCTTTGCCTTTCCTTTCTCACAAAGGCTATCTCGGTATCAGCAGTTCAAAGATTTTCAACGACGAATTCTTGTGGCAACTAATCTATTTGGTCGTGGCATGGACATTGAGCGGGTGAACATTGCCTTTAACTATGACATGCCCGAGGATTCCGACACCTACCTGCATCGGGTAAGCCTCCCTCAGTCCCAGGAAGACCATTGCTGTTTTCAAACCCTCTTCAGGTTTTTTTATTTTTTAAAAATTATTTGGGGTGGGTGCCACCCCAGCAGTGCTCTGGATTAGTCCTGACGGCACTCAGTCCGCGGGCAGGGCACACACCCTAACCGCTGGGCTGGTACTCCAGCCCCCTCTTCTTTTTTTCTTTTTGGTTCAAACTTGATGATTCTCGGGGTTACTCCTGATTCTGCACTCTGAAATTATTCCTGGCGGAGCTTGGGGACCATAGGGCTGCTGGGATTGAACCCAGATTGGGAAGGCGTTTGCGTGCAAGGCAGATGTCCTATCCCCCTTTTTTGAGGGAGGTGATCCTACCAGCTGTGCTCAGGGCTTCTTGATTTTGCTCTCAGGGATCATTCCTTGCAAACTCGGGACCATTTGGGATGCTTGGGGTTAATCCTGGTTCAGCCACATGCATGAAAAGTTCCCTTCCCACTGTGCTGTTGCTCCAGTTCTTTACATTTATTTACCCTCTCCTGTGGTGTCTAATTTTACTCCCTGTGTCATGTCTTTGCAGGTGGCCAGAGCTGGCAGGTTTGGTACTAAGGGTTTGGCCATCACATTCGTGTCAGATGAAAATGATGCCAAGATCCTCAACGATGTGCAGGATCGATTTGAGGTCAACATCAGTGAGCTACCCGACGAGATCGACATCTCCTCCTACAGTGAGTGCCGAGCTGCGTAGTGCATGTTATCCTAGACATGTTGTGAGTGTGTGCGTGATAGACACCTTTCCTCATTCTCCACAGCCTCTGGACCCCGCACACACTACACAGTCCCACACAGAACTACACACTAAATAAACCCACAGAACTACACGCTGCAAAATCCCACACAAAACTACACAGCCTCTTTGCCATGTAATCTAATGACCTTGTTTCTCTTCAGTTGAACAGACGCGGTAGAGGATCACCCAGTGCTTCGTGGCCGAGCCTGTCCTTCCTTGGGAGACGGCACCTGGTGTGGGATGAAGGAGACACTACTGCCACCCGCCCCCAGCGACCCCAAAGCCCGCCCCTTGGAATCCCTCTTTTTGCATCACCACCGCTCCTGAGCTCCCATTCCCTCATTTGTCAGATCTTTTTTTTAACAAAACTAAAAATCACATGTGTCTGTGGTGTCTGTAAGCATTTCGTCCCTTTATTGGATATGGGTGAGGTTATTTTAATGCATAATCCAAGGTACATTCCATAAGGACTGCCCGGGAGGGGTTGGGAAGGATGGTTTTGCAACCATGGCCTGGTCATAGCTTGTCGTTACTTGAGTCTGGCTGTTTGTGGAGCTGTTGACCATTTCTCTTAGGCGAGGCTGAGATGCTCGTGCTGAAGTGCTCTGGGGCTCATGGACATTTTCCAGTATCAGGCTGAAGTGAGCTCTGGTGGAGCACTTAGGCGTCGCCCCCTCACACTCTCACGGTGTCGTCTCATCTGTTCTTTCAGCTTCTGGATCTTGAGCACTAGGGCCTGGGCTTCCCAGGCGCCTTCCTGCCCTTCCAGCAGGGCCTGGTACAGCTCTAGCTGCTGCTCCAGCAACTCCTCAGCCTGGGCCAGCTCTGCGGAGGGCCGGGACCGGGTGCCCTGTGGGGGTGGGGGGAGCATCGCTAGGCCAGGGAAGTTTGTTCTAAGGTGACTTGCTCTGGGTGCCATACCTGGCCAGCCAGGACTACTCGCAGCTTGGGTCTGTGCTGGGTAGCATGTGGTGCCAGGATGGACTTTGGGCTCCCTCATGTGTCCAACGCTTTCAGCCCTCACCATGACATCCTAAGTGACAGGTAGAAAGCTTGTAGCTTCATCTTGGGCATGGTGGGCCCAGGTCAGAGGGTGCAGTTGAGCAATCACTGACCCATGGGTTTAACTGGCCTTGCCCTTCCCCCACATAAGGAATAATTAACTGCTGGTGGGAAATGCCTGTTCAAGGACTTTGTAGGTTGTAGGAAAGGAGGGAGGGTTTAGGGAGAAACCCCTGGAATCTGAAGTGGGCTGGGGTGGGAGTGGTCTATGGGGAGGGGGTCGGGTTGAAATTGGGTAGAAAGTTGGTGTAGCAACAGCAGAACCCAGGAAACTTGCCTCCTGGTACAATCCCCTCCTCTCCCTCCCCCACCCCCAGCTCCTTACTCTGAGTGGTGGCCTTTTCTTCTCGTGTCCGGCGGGGCTGATCTCCTCAGGGCTTGCAGCAGGCCTCTGAGAGCAGCACCTCCAGGAGTCTCGGCATGCCAGGGGCCAGAAGGGCCGGAGGAGGCAATGGCAGCAACACCGGGCAAGCTGGGGCAGAGGCGGCACCATGGCGGATGAAGCAGGCAGCTGACTGAGCTCCCAGGAACTGGCTCCTTGGACTGGCCTCGCTTCATTGCCTGGCCCTGCCCTTGCCCCGCTCCACTGCCCAGTTCCCTCCCATACTGCCCCCCAAGAGACCTGGAACTTAACCCTGGTATGAAAAAAAACTCCGCTGCTAGTTGAGGCAAAACTTAAAACACTGTTTCCCTACCTCCATGTCTTACTAGCCTGGTCGCACTGACCCCATTGCGCAGGGTAGGGATTACATTTAACTGACTAGACACTAGTGCAGGGGTGGCCCTCAGTGCTGCTTTAAGACCACGTGCTGGGGAGTGAAGCAGGGCTCCTCTTTGAGCTCTAGCCCTTTGATCACCTCAATACACCTGATTTCGGTTCCCTGCGTTCTCCGCTGGCCCAGGGTGGCTTCCCCCATGCCTCCTGCTTTGGGTTGCGGGTTGCAAGGTTTTTACCATTTGTCATGTATGGGCAGTTGAGTCATCGGTACCCCTGGCTCTTAGTACGTCATGACACTGAGTAGACAACAGGCTTTGTTGAACTGCCAAGCCCTTTAATCTCGCGTGGGAACAGACCCTGTTCATGCACTGTCAATGTGTCAGGTCTCCTCCCATGGGCCACCAGGGGCAGCAGCATGTAACAAGCCCAGGTGGGTAGGGCCTAAGATTGTACGGCCAACTTCGACCTGGGGATGTGCAATGGTCCTGTCTTGGACCCATGAAAATGGGAGAAATACTTAATGGAGTGTTAAGAAAGAAATGATAACCAGGTAATGAGGAAATTGATAAATGTAGTATACGCTGTCTAGGTGCATCATGTGGTAAGCAGCAATGTTTTTGGGGACCAGCAGTTGCAAATCAGTAGTCTAGGGGTTTCATTGTGTCCATGATTCAGTGGTTGTGGGAAGCATCATTGTCATTGAGTTGGGAAACCCGTTGTGTGTGTCCGCGGAGCAATAACACAGCAGGTATGGTGTTTGCCTTCCACGTGGCTGACCCGGGTTCCATTCCCGACATCCCATATAGTCCCCCGAGCACTGCCAGGAATAATTCCTGAGCAAAGAGCCAGGAGTAACCCTGAGTGTTGCTGGGTGTGCTCCCTGCAAGAAACAAAACAAAAAAACAAAAAACCCACCAATTTGATGCGGCTACTTGTTGGCAGCCCTGGGGATCCTGGCCCAGCAGGGAAGGGGAGCTGGGGGCCATGGCCACATGGGGGCGCCAGTGCATTGCTGTGGGGTTCACTGACCCCTGGGCTCTGAGGTGGCTGATGGAAGCTGGGCACCCAGGGTGTGTGTTGGGAGAAGAAAAATTTGAGGATCCATAGGGGCCAAGATTAGGGAGCAGCAGCTGAAGGAGACCTGGGCTGTCTGAGATTTCACCCCTGCACCCCAATCCCTAGACATTAGTGAGCTCAAGAAAGTGGAAAGGAAAAGTCTCCTAATTTGTTTTCTTTTTTAATACTTTTTCTATTCCTGTTTTTGGGGTGGGCGTACCAGGCAGTCCTGGGGGCTATGCTAAGGGACCTCTGGAGCAGGGAAGTTAACCTGTGGCTCCCACATGGAAACTTCCAGGCCTCAGCGCTCTTGCCAGGCCCTCAGTGCTCTTGCAGTAGCGAGCACACATTTTCCTCTGGAAGAATATAGGATTTATATCCTTAATAATGATTCATGGGCTGGAGTGATAGTCCAGTGGGTTAGGGCATTTGCATTGCATGCGGCCGACTTGGGTCCAATCTCCAGCGTCCCATATGGTCCCCAGAGCACTGCCAGGAGTAATTCCTCAGTGCAGAGCCAGGAGTAACCCCTGAACATTGCCGGTTGTGACCCCATAGCAAATAAATAAATACATTTTTATTTTTGCTTTTTTGGGTTACACCCGGCAATGCTCAGAGGTTACTCCTGGCTCTGCACTCAGGAATTACTCCTGGTGGTATTCGGGGGACCATATGGGATGCCGGGATTGAACCCGGGTCAACCATCGCAAGGCAAGCACCCTACCCGCTGGACTATCACTCTGGCCCCTTAATAAAATTTTTTAAAAAATGATTTATTTACACCCATTTCTACTTGTTCACCTAAAATAGGGTTGGACTTTAGTCCTTTAATATCCTGAGTGAGATTTTTAAGTATAGTTCATGAACAGATCACTCACAAACGCTTTCCACACGTGATGGTGTGAGGCTCCAGATTCAGGCCTTCACTGAGGCATCCTCCAGTACGGCCTGGTCACATCTCAGCTCCTCCACACAGTTCCCCAGAAACGTCCTTGACCCTCCTTCCCTGCTCGAAGTGCCAGTGGCCTCCCTGAGAGGCCCCTGTCCTGTGTGTGCCCCCTCCACCCCTTCTGCCCTGTCCTGTTCACTAGTACATGCTTTTTCTCCCTCCCCCACCTTGTATAAAAACTGGTTTACAAAGTTGTTCATGGTCATTTGTTACAGGTTTACAGTATTCCAACACCAATCCCATCACCAGTGTGACTGTACCTCCAGTGTGACTGACTGTACCTCCACCATTGTCCCCATTTTCCCAACCGACTCCTCAAATAATTTATTTTATAATGCTTGTTATAACTAAATGGCAAATGCAATTATCAAAATATACTTCAGTAAAAAATTAATGAAAATTATTGGATCTCACCATTGGGACATTTAGTCCTTGTCTGAGGTTTGCTGCTAAACCTTCTGTGTTAATGTTTTTGTTTATTGAGCATAGTTAGCTTCTATGTTACTTTGCCATCTCCTACTGCGCCATCAGTATTGTAGAGTTTGGAGATGTTGGGCGGCCATGAGCTCCAGAAACTCGGGAATATGTAAGTGGGCAGTGAATTTTAAGGGCGGTAGTTGTGACATGTGGGTGTGGCTTCTGGGAGCTAGCACATTTTTTTTTGGGTCACACCCATTGATACTCAGGGGTTACTCCTGGCTCTTCACTCACGAATTACTCCTGGCAGTGCTCGGGGGACCATATGGGATGCTGTGCTATTGCTCCGGTCCCACATGCTTTTAACTATTACGTGCTTTTTGATGTTCTTAATACAAGCTTGTGAGGGTAGAATAGAAATGTTAATTATTTCTATTAATAACAATACTATTATTTATTTATAATAAATTTTAATTATTCAGTTGTATTTTCATTGTTCTGGAAGTGCTGGTTATTTTTTAAAAAAAAATTTATTATACCACAGTGAAACATACAGTTACAAAGTGTTCATAATTGGTTCTGGGTAATTCAGTATTCCAGCACCCATCCCTCCACCAGTGTCCCATCCTCACCACCAGTATACCTACACCTCCTCCCGCCCACCCCCCAGGCTGCCTCAATAGCAAGTACCCCCGCTTCCTCTCTCTCTCTCTCTCTGTCTGTCTCTCTCTTTCTCTCTGTCTCTGCATCTCTCTCCCTCTTTTTACATTGCGGCTAGCCCTGCAGACATTTAGGGTTTATAATGTAAGTCTCTTTGTGTATATTCAATGGGAGTTCTAGTCTGACATTACTATTTCCAACACTCAGTAAGACACTGGTATATATTTGACTTGATCGCTTGACTTCCCATAGATCACCGATTACTCAAGCGGGCACCAGTAACATCTCAATATGTCCTGTCATATGTGAGATAGCCCAAGGGCATCTGCCCACTCCAGGAACATAAAGAGTCTCAAACCATTCCATAAAATCGTGGGAATGAGGTCTATAATTGTTACTGGTATTTGGCATGTCAAATACGACATGGGTAGCTTGCCAGGCTCTGATGTGCGGGTGGGAAAATCTAGTCACCTCAAGACTCGAGCATTTATTGATGAATCTCGTGGCCGGGCTGCAATCAGTTCTGCTGGGTGGAGTTCTGACGAGAGGGAGTCTGGATGTGGAAAATGGAGGCCCTCATGGGGTGGGGGGTTCCTCTGGCTTCTTGCGAGGCTCTGCTGGGGTGTGGACTAGGGCTAGAACCTGCCATTCCTCCCGGATGCCTCGTGATCAGCTGGGCACAGGGAGAGCAAGTAGCAGCTCTGCCCCATGTGTGTGAGTCACTCATAATTCCTCATACCCCATAAACTCTCCAGTTTAATGCAAATAGAATGATTGTTGAAGTGTACGAATGAGAAATATCCTGAAAGGACCTGGTGCTAAAATACATTGAGTCTGAGATTAAACCATGGTGGCAGAGCCGCACACCTGTGCAGCCGTGGATCTGGATTCTCTGTCTTGCGGGGTTGGCTGTGGTGGCTGGAGCTCAGGCTCACACCCACTGAGCCCGAAGACTGGGGACTGGGTGGAGGACCCCAATCCTCGCCTCCGAGTCCAGCAGGCGCAGCCGCCTGCATGGTGAGCAGGCCCTAGGAGCTATGTAGGATACGACCAGGTGCTGGCTGAGCCTTTTGCTTTTCTCCCAAGAACTCCATAGGGCCGCGCACCATGAGGCCGAGCTGCGGCCATGGTATCACTGTATCACTGTCTTTCTGTTCATCAGTGATTTGTTTGAGCGGGCACCACTAACATCTCCATATGTCCTGTCTCATGCTAGTAGAGCCCAAGGGCATCTGCTTGCTCCAGGAACACAAAGAGCCTCAAACCATTCCATCTGGTCATGGGAATGAGGTCTATAATTGTTACTGGTATTTGGCATATCAAATACAACACGGGAAGCTTGCCAGGCTCTGCCATGCGGGTGGCATACTCTTGTAATCAGCATTTATTGATGAACGGAGCTGTAATAGGCTCTTCTGCTGGGTGGAGTTCTGACGAGAGGGAAGTCCGGATGTGGAAAATGGCGGCCCTCATAGAGTGGGGGTTGTCTGGCTTGTTGTGAGGCTCTGCTGGC
>JAJIBD010012292.1:0-61255 GCA_021461705.1 Cryptotis parvus
AGTGGGGAGAGGGGTAGTTCTGTGAGCAGCTGCACAGCCAACCCATTTAACAGGACACAAGTCCAGCAGTCGGCCAGGGGCAGCTCCACGAGCAGCCCCTTCAGAAGCTGGTGGCTGTGTCTGCTGCTTTCACCCCATTGTTTGTGTGGCCTGAGAAATACCTTCCCTGCTTGCTTCCCCTCCTGCAGTTGATAATGACTGGCCCGGTCTTCCCTGCTGCCACATGAGTCTAGCTTATTTACGAATCCTACATGTCTTGCTTCCTGCGCATAGAAATTCTTTGTACTCTTCTCAAACTCAGACTCAAACACTGTGTGCTTTTCTGAATATCTCCTATTCAGACGCCCTCAAAGGAAGAACTCTGACTGTCAGAGTGTATTTATCATAGTGTATGCCTGGTCTGGCAGAGTTCTGGTGCCAAGAAATTTTGAGATGATTAGCACGATAATAGATAACTGCTCCTCCTTCTCTCTCTCTCTCTCTCTCTCTCTCTCTCTCTCTCTCTCTCTCTCTCTCTGTGTGTGTTACTGAGTTCTGGCATAAGGACTCTTGAAAAGTCGTGAGTTCTTTTATTTTTATTTGTGTGTGTGTGTGGGGGGGGAGGGTGAGGCATTAGACTCGGCTATTCTCAGGGCTTATCCTGGCTCTGCACTCAGGAATTACTCCTGGCAGTGCTCTGGGGCCTATACGGGATACCAGGCATCGAACCTGGATCAGCTGAGTGCAAGGCAAAAACCCTACCTGCTGTGCTATCTCTTTGCCCTGGTGGTGAGTTCTTTTGCTGTTGTTGTTGTTTTGTCCAAAATGCTCTTATTTTTTTTTTTAATTTTTTATTTTTACAATTACAAAGATATACAATTAAAACGTTCATATTTGGGTCCTGGTCATACAGTGTTCCAGCACCCATCCCGCCACCAGTGCCCATCTCCCACGACCAACGTCCCCGGTTCCCTCCCCCTCCCCCAGCCCTGCTCCATGGCAGGTTCTTTATTTCTTTCCATTTCTCTCTCTTTCTCTTTTCCTTCCCCTCCAGACTATGGATTACAGAACATACACTAAAGGGTTGTCATGTGTATCTTTTTGCCTCTATTTAATGCTCAGTTCTAGGTTGGCATTAGTACCCTCGACAATTGTTAGCACACTGTTCCATTTTCTGTCTTACCTAGCCTCTGACTCCCACACGTTTGTGATAATTTCCACCTTTGACAAGACCTCCCAATATATGTTTCCACTTGACCTTGGATATTGGTATCTTAATATGTACATATATATTTATTTTATGCAGGTAAATGCAGTCATTCTGTATCTGTCTCTCTCCTTCTGGCTAATTTCCGCTCAACATAATCTTCTCCATTTCCATCCATTTATAGGCAAATTTTATAACTTCATTTTTCCTAACAGCTGCATAGTATTCCATTGTGTAGATGTACCAAAGCTTCTTTATCCAGTCATCGATTTTCGGGCACTCTGGTTGCTTCCAGATTCTGGCTATTGTGAATAATGCTGCTATGAACATAAAAGTAGGGATGGTGTTTCGCGCTGCGTATTTTTGGTTTCCCAGAGTAGATTCCCAGGAGTGGTATGGCTGGGTCAAATGGGAGTTCAATTTCTAGTCTTTGGAGGAATGTCCATATTGTTTTCCAGAAAGGCTGTACCAGCCGGCATTCCCACCAACAATGGATGAGTGTCCCCTTTCCCCACATCCACGCCAGCACTTGTTGTTCTTGCTCTTTTGAATATGTGCCAGTCTCTGTGGTGTAAAGTGGTATCTCATTGTTGTTTTGATTTGCATCTCTCTGATGATTAGTGATGATGAGCATTTTTTCATATGTTTTTGGCCATTCGAATTTCTTCCTTGCTGAAGTTTCTGTTCATTTCTTCTCCCCATTTTTTGATGGGGTTGTTTGTTTTCTTCTTGTAAAGTTCTACCAGTGCCTGATATATCCTGAATATTAACCCTTTATCAGATGGGTATTGGGTGAATATTCTTTCCCATTCTGTGGACTGCTTTTGTATCTTAGTCACTGTTTCTTTTGAGGTGCAGAAGCTTTTTAGTCTCATGTAGTCCCATATGTTTATCTTTTCTTCTAGTTGCTTTGTTAGTGATGTTTCACCTTTGAAGATGCCTTTAGCTTCAATGTCATGGAGGGTTTTTCCTATATTTTCTTCAATGTACTTTATGGATTCAAGTCTGATATTGAGATCTCTAATCCATTTTGATCTGATTTTTGTGCATGGTGTTAGACACAGGTCCAAATTCATTTTTTTACATGTCGCTGCCCAGTTTTCCCAACACCACTTGTTGAAGAGGCTTTCCTTACTCCATTTTAGACTCGTTGCACCTTTATCAAAGATTACATGATCATGTGTTTGAGGTTGGGTGTCAGGATACTCAATTCTATTCCATAGGTTCACAGGTCTGTTTTTATTCCAATCCTGGTGGTGAGTTCTTGTGGGTTAAAAAAAAACTTTGGTGTTTTCCCATAAGGGTGTTCCTGTTAGGTGGAACCCTAACCCAGCCCATTTCATCCTTTACTTGAAGAGTTTGGCTTTATTATTTACCTCACATATTTATTTATTCTTGTAAGCTTCATAGTTGTAGCAATTAGCAATTTTATTAGAGTTACAAGCTTCATAGCAAGTAAAATTATTAAACACGTTAATTTTATTTATTTTTATTTTTCCCTCTTTTATTAAAACACCATTATTTACAAAGTAAAAAGGTTTGTAATACTGCTGATGAAATTTTTTATACTTCAACACATTTCCTCCACCAGTGTGTTCCCACCACCAAAGACCCTCATTTCCCACCCACCCCAATCCCCATGCCTGCCCCCTCAGCTGGCACTGATTGTATTTTTAAAAATATTTTATTATACCACTGTTAGATATACAATTGCAAGATGTTCATGTTTGAGTTTTGGTTCTACAGTGTTCCAAAACTCATCCCACCACCCCCTGTCCATCTCCCATCACCAGTCCGCTTCCCTCCCTTCCCCCAGCCTGCCTCCATGGCAGTTTCTTTACCTCCTCTCTCTCTCTCTCTCTCTCTCTCTCTCTCTCTCTCTCTCTCTCTCTCCTTCTCACTTCCCTTTACTACATTGTGTATTGTAATATATTCTAGAACGTGGTTGGTTCCACTAGTTTGATGTACTGCAAGCAGTCGAGCAACTCAGTGAGAGCCGGATGGCAGCTTCTCCCACCCCCACCTCTGTGCGCCTGAGTTTCTGCATGATGTCTGGATTGACCTAAGGCGGTTCGTGGGTAGAGCCACCAGGCTTCCAGGATGGGTCAGAGAGGGGAATGGGGACCCCAGCTCCATCTCCACGAGTGCCTGGTGACTTCCGCCTCCGAGAGCCGCCTACCTGGGTTTGAACTCGGCTGCTCTGCTGAGTTGGTCTTCAGAGCGGGACCTCTCTTGGGTGGGTTCTGATGAGCTGTGGGGTCTGGAAAGCGAAAATGGCAGCTATTATGCTGAGCGAGTCCCATCTGGCTGCTTCCGAGGCCCTACAGAGGTGATGGGCCCACTACCAAAACCCGTCTTGCCTCCTGGGAGCTTCATTGCCAGCTGAGCTAGGGGAGAGCCGGATGGCAACGCTGTCCTGTGCATGTGAGTCTCTGCATGATGGCTGATCCCCCTGAGGCCTGGCACTGATGGTATTGACCGTTAAAGCACACACATGGCAATGTTATGGATGAATCCATTTTCTCCCCCTATTCTTGGTTATGGGAGATCTGGCCAAATTATGTTCTTGAATTTACTTTCTGAGTTTCTAGAACGTGATTGGTTCCACTAGTTTGATGTACTGGGTGGCCGCAATCGGTCGTGCAGCTCTCCCCTGTGTGTCTGAGTCTCCTCATGATGGTCGATATCCCTGAGGCTGTTTGTGGGAGAGTGGACGGACAGAGAGGAGAAGGGGACCCCAGTTCCATCTCCACAAATGCCCTGTGGTTTTTGCCTCTGAAAACTGCCTACCTGGGCTTGAAATATGCTGCTCTGTTGTGTGGGGGTCTGATGAGTTGGGCTTGAGATCAGCTTCTTTCTTGGGTGGGACTCTGATGAGCTGTGGAGTCCGGACCTTGAAAATGGTGGCAATTATGGTGAGAGAGTTTCTTCTGGCTGCTTCTGAGGCCTTTCTGAGGTGAAGGACTGGGACCAAAACCCATCTTCCCTCTTGGGTGCCTCATGGTCAGCTGAGCTAGGGGAGAGTCGGATGGCAGCTCTCCCCCCATGTGCCTGAGTCTCTGCATGATGGCTGATCAAATACATTAATTTTAAATATGAAACACTTTTTTTCCTTTTCCTTCCTTCTCTCTCTTCCTCCCTCACTGTCCTCCCTCTCTCTCTTTCTTTCTTTCTTTCCTTTCTTTCTTTCTTTCTTTCTTTCTTTCTTTCTTTCTTTCTTTCTTTTTCTTTCTTTCTTTCTTTCTTTCTTTCTTTCTTTCTTTTCTTTCTTTCTTTCTTTCTTTCTTTCTTTCTTTCTTTCTTTCTTTCTTTCTTTCTTTCTTTCTTTCTTTCTTTCTTTCTTTCTTTCTTTCTTTCTTTCTTTTCTCTTTGAATCCAGGCCCCTCATAAATGCAGGGCAAGTGCTCTCTCACTAAGTCAGTCCAAACAGTAACAGTGATCATTATAATTGATCATGTTCCTATGATACAGCCCATTGACATGCATTCTTTTTCCGTCACATCCTAAATACAAGGAAGATACAAGAAACCTCATTAAGTATATTAAGAAAATGAATCTTAAAGAGATTATATAACTAATTTATAGTCACAAAACTAGAATTTTGACACTGCTCTATTTCCAAAGCTTATGCAATTTCTTTTCCACCAGAATGAACTTCAAGTTTATACCTTCATTTATTTATCTTGATTTTAAACCTAATTTCTCCAGTGATGTGAGGTGTGGTTATTAGGTTTTGTTTGCATTATTCTATTAGATTGCCTGCAGTACTGTAACTCTACAGAAGCTCCTGGACTGCGGATGTAGTTCATGAAACAGAACACACCTCTAAAATGTGTGAGTCCCTTGCATAGCATGGTCATCTCTATTGCCAGAGTGAAGCTCTGGCCTCCAAGTATACTATGTGTCCTGTAGTACACCACCACAGCAGCAACAGAAAGAAAAAATTCTTGATTCAATTTAGCATGACCACTATCTTTGTGAGGTATTAAATTTTGCAACTAAAATTCTAGTGTCAGTTTCTTTCTTTTTTTTTTATTCAAATTGACTTGCTTAAAAATGGGGAGAAGAAATGAACAGAAGCTTCCAAAAAAAAAAATTCAAATGGCCAAAAAGGCATATGAAAAGTGTTCTTCATCTTTAATCATCAGGGAGATGCAAATCAAAACAACAATGAGGTACCATCTCACCCCACAGAGACTGGCACACATCCAAAACAGCAAGAACAACCGGTGCTGGCGTGGATGTGGGGCAAAAGGGACTCTCATCCACTACTGGTGGGAGTGCCGACTGGTCCAGCCCCTTTTGGAAAACAATATGGGCATTCCTCCGAAAACTAGATATTGAGCTCCCATTTGATCCAGCAATAGCACTCCTGGGAATATACCCTAGAGACCGAAAAACACATAGCAGAAACACTATCTGTACTTCTTTATTCATCTCTGCGCTATTCACTATAGCTAGAATCTGGAAACAACCTAAATGCCCGAGAACAGAGGACTGGCTAAAGAAACTGTGGTTCATCTACACTATGGAATACTATGCGGCTGTCAGAAAAGATGAAATTATGAAATTTACCTGCAAATGGATGGACATGGAGTCTATCATGCTGAGTGAAATTAGTCAGAAGGAAAAGGACAGATATAGAATGACTGCATTCATTAATAGGATATAAATAGATACCAGTGTTTTACTAAATGTGGGAAATGGTAATGGCAGATTAAAACTCACCACTGAATATACACAAAGAGACTCTAAGTGATAAACTCTAAATATCTGCAGGGCTAGCCACAATGTGTAAAATAAGAGGGAGAGAGATGCAGAGACAGAGAGAGAGATAGAGAGAGAAAAGAGAGGAAACTGGGGTACCTGCTATTAAGGCGGCCTGGGGGGTGGGAGGGGAGGGGTACATTGGTGGTGGAAATGGGGCACTGGTGGAGGGATGGGTGCTGGAATACTGTATTACCAAGAACCAATTATGAACACCTTTGTAATTGTATGTTTCACGGTGGTATAATAAAAAATTTTTTAAAAAATTGACTTGCTTTTTACCTGAAGGGGCAGCCAGTAGGGAAAGCACCTAGGAAAACTCCAGTTTGCACCCAGCAGGTGATAGCGATGTAACGAAGTCGAGTTCCAAATTCTCCTAAGTGGGTCTCACTATTCTCAGTGTTTTCAAGACGTAAAAGTCTTTGTAAATATGAAGACTTTGGGATTTTGATTCTTCTAATCCGCAGGCAGAGATATTGGGCTGGAGGCTTTTGCCTTTTCTTCAGCTGGTGGAGCAGTTGGTCTATCCCGGGTATTTGGGTCAGGAAGTCCAGCAGGCAACTGACCGACTAACATGAGCAGAGGGGTTTGGGGGACCAAACATTCATTTGAGCTGCATATTTCAGCTGTATTTCTGATCTCTAGCAGATATGGGACTTTCTTTGTTTTCCCAAAAGTTGGAGGCACTAACATCCTCCACCCTCCAGGGATTCTCTGGGTTCATCAAGGGTCTCTATGCCTTATCTTGCCACTTGCTGGGCTTTCTAGCTCATCTTAGCAGATCATAGCCCCTAGCAGTGACACGCTTGGCATTTGTGCTTGCTGCCAATAGCTGCTGCTTCTGCGATCTTCGAACACTCACTAATCCAGAAGGGAACAAATCCAGCACCACATCAAGGTCTTTCTGAAAACCCACAGACAATAAATACCCAAGGCCTCGCTCTTTGCATATGTCGTCCTCAATACCTTGTTCCCAAAGTCTAGATGTTTTCCTGGGGCCTGAAAACACACGTGGAGAATTACATTGACAAACTCACTCATATGATAAGGCCTGTATCCCCTTTCAGGCTAAAGGCCAAAGTGAATTAGGAGTGAAGAGAAGCATATCATAAGCCCTGCAGATAGCTACACTCACAGGCATTACTGAGAGATAATAAAATTTTGCTACAGAAAGGTCATCCTAACATTAAATCATTTATCGTTTTATCATCTCTCAAAACATTCTTAGGTAGGAGGATCAGGAAGGCTTAAGGTGGAAAGGTGGGCTCTCCAGATGAGATGAATTCATTGGTGATTACTCTTTTCAATCATTTTCAAAATAAAATTTAAATAGCTTTAACACAAGGGTGGGATAAAAGAACTACATAGCTTATATAACTTAAAAAGTCATCAAATTGGAGCTGGAGCAATAGTACAGTGGGTAGGGCATTTTTCTTGGATGTGTTGCTCTGGCCCATGATTGATGATATACTTAGTTAAGATGAGATCATACTGGTACAAAACAGTTTTTAATCCAATACTACTCTTTACTTTGTAAAATGAATTTGTAACTTTCTTATAAAGATTGGAGTTGGGCCATGATAAGCCAAGGAAACATCTGACCTAGGACAAATTCCTCCTTATGGCCATCACAGGAGAACAGACCTGCCAACACCTTAAATTCAGACTTCCAATTCCAGAACTAGGGGTAATAAATTTATGTTGCTCAAAGCCACCCACTTAATTACTTTATTGTCACAGTCCTAGGAAGCAAACATGGAGGACAAAACTGGGGCCACTTTTCTGACTTGTGAGAAAGAGAAATTTATAATCAGTGGTCATTACTGACCTGAGAACTGGGTGCTGTGATCTATCCATAATTAGCACTTAGTGCAGGCAATGTAAAAAGAACATATAATACCTATTATCCTACTTCCTTCCGCTGGCACTTGAAAGATCGATAAAGTCTTCCATAATTACAGAGGAAAAGAGATGAGGTGATTATGTAGGATTACATTGGTAATTGAATTTTTTTCATTTTCTTATTGATCAAATAACCTTTGAAAACCTAAAAGGAATCAAATCCTTTTTCCTGAGTCTATAGCACAGACAGGATCAGGCTTCTGCTCTCATGGGACATGAAAGCTGGCACCCTGTTTACCCATTATATGGCAAAGTAATTCTCTGTAGCACATGTTACATACACCCGCCAATTCCACATAGATGATGGAACAAGAGAAGTTTTACAATCTAGAAAGTAAACCTGATATAAATTTTGCTCTTGGTTTCTAAAAGTAGAGCTACCAATGTTAACTATAATGTTTGTTTCTTCTCACTTACAGTATTCCATCAAGGAGTTTTCTTTCCTAATTTTTGTCAAGATATTCTATCACAGTAATAACATTTTTTAGATTGTTAACTGAGTTGGTTACCTTTGACCACCTCTAGGATAGAAGTTCTAAATAACAAGCAGCACTCCAGTGTGGTCCTTTTTTAAAAAAGATAAGATATTCATGTTCACTCTCCAGATTTTTTTATAATTTGAGCTAAGTCAAAAAGAAAAAGGAAAAGCAGGTATCTGTAGTTGTTTTGTTCTTTTCCAGTGCTGGGGATTGAACCCAGGGTCTCACTCCACAAGGTGCGTGCTTTGCCTCTGAGCCACATCCCAGCCATTTGAAGTTTGTTTAAAGCTTCATGGGTAGGACAAATTTCCCCTAATAAACTACTTTCTAAGCGTCATATCTTAACATCAACTGGGTATTAAAAAAAACCTGGGGAGAATAAAAACGATACCTGGGTCTTATTTCTACCCAGTCAACTACTGTTGAAGATTCTGACTAAATTGAATTGGAGGATGGCTTGGGAATCAGAATTCTTTTTTTTGTTTGTTTGTTTTTTGGGTCACACCAGGCAATGCTCAGGGGTTACTCCTGGTTGTACACTCAGGATTTACTCCCAGCGGCACTCGGGGGACCATATGGGATGCTGGGGAATCAAACCCAGGTCAGCAGTATGCAAGGAAAACACCTTACCTGCTGTGCTATTGCTCCAGTCCCAGGCATCAGAATTCTTAAGAGCTCTCCAATTGATTGGAATTCTCAGCAACACTTGAGAATTGCTATTCTAAGCCATGAAAATTCATTAAGTATTTTTCAGTTATTGTTGACAAGATCAGAACTTGGCTTTAGGAAAATTAATTTGGCAACAATATATAAGGATGAATTGAAGCCCAAAGAAGTTTCAGGGATAATTCACAGTGAAGATTAAAGCAGAAGAATAATATTAGAGAATGAGGGTTTAAGGAGAAGATAGGTACAACTGAAAGCACAGATGTAGAAGTAACAAAACTGGTAAACTAATTTCAGAAAGCTCAAATGTTAACAAACTGTGAATCTAAATAAGTTGATGATTTCCCAACTGATAACATCTCTTTTTTGATATTTTTATTGTTGCCGTTTGTGGACTTGCATCCTGTGGTGTAGGGAACCATGTCAACTGAGCAACAAACCAGCAACCTCACTCACGAGCCTCTTTCTATGGCCCTGAGTCTCTTTTAAAAAAATATTTTGGACCATATGGGATCTTTCATGCTTGTACCATCAGGTCCTTGATATATGCTCTGATGCCAGAGTCCATGCAATGAAAGTACAGGCAGTCATTTTAGTCCTTCTTCGTTTTGGCAGCCTAGTTTGGCCCTGAGATTTTATCAGCCTCTCCTTGTTCATCCTTCTTAGTGCTGCCATATTTAGGGCTCTTTTTTGGGTCAGGGGATGAGATCCATTGTTTTCACTGGTTTTGGCATATTGAATACACGGCAGACAGCTTGCCAGGCTCTGCTGTGCAGGCGGGATACTATCGGTAGCTTGCTGGGCTCTCTGAGAGGGATGGGTGGAATATTCTTGGCTCACAAAAGAACTGTTGTCCCAAAATTCCAAACAAAAATTGAACCATCATCTCCTTCATGCAAAAATTCTACTTCACGGAACGGGAAGAAAGGGCTGCAAAGTTTAAGTAGACAACTCCCAGAATGATTACAAACTGGGAGCTGTTTGGCACCATTGCAGCAACATGGGAAGATGTCATCATTGACGACATCGATGAAGAATACAACCAACTGGTTCAGCACTTCCATGATTGTGTGAGGGAATGCCAAGAGAAAGCCACAAAAGGATGCCTTTCTTTAAATACTCTCGAGCTCATTTGCCAACGTGGCAAGGCGCGAGCTCAGGCAATCATAAGCTAACATCCAAGGAACAGTTCTGACGTCTTGATGGATCTATCACATCTTCCAGAAAGGCAATGGAGATTATCCATGACTTCTACTCAGATCTCTTTGAGCCACGTCCACCTGCCCACATACCAAATTCCGCCGGATGGATATGTCGTTCCCAACCTTCTCGCTTCTGAAATCCAACATGCCTTTTCATCGGTAAAGAAGCGGAACAGCACCTGGCTCAGACAAAGTCAGACCCGAACACCTGAAGAATCTGCTGTCAGTACTCATCAATACACTGGCTCGGCTCTTCACATGCTACCTGTCCGAATGCAAGGTGCCCTCCCAATGGAAAACCAGTAAGACAGTTCTACTGTTCAAGAAGGGAGACATCCATGACATTGGCAACTATCGCCCCATCTGCCTGTTGTCCGTCATCTACAAGCTGTTCACTCGACTCATCCTGAACAGGATTGGCAGAACATTAGATGAAAGACAACTATGCGAGCAAGATGGCTTCCGAAAAGGATTCAGCACAATTGACCATATCTACACTGTAACCAAGCTCATTGAGGTTTGTAGGGAGTACAAGATGCTGCTCTGTCTCACATTCAGTGATTTAAAGAACGCCTTTGATTCTGTTGAGACCGAAACTGTCATTGAAGCCCTAGCCAAACAGGGTGTTCAAACCCAATACATCAAAATCCTTCATGAACTGTATTACGGATTCACCACCAGGATCTCACCATTCTACAAAGAAGTGATCATCAATGTCAAAAGAGGGGTTCAGCAGGGGTGATACCATTTCACCAAAACTCTTCAACACCACCCTCGAGAATGTCATGTGACAATTAGAATGGGAAGGAATGGGAGTGAAGATAGACGGTTGGCATCTACACCACCTCTGCTTTGCCGATGACCTCATTCTAATAACACCAATCATTAGCCAAGCGGCACAAATGCTGACTGACTTCAACCGTGAATGTGGAAAGATAGGTCTACAGCTGAATCTCAACAAAACAATGTTCATGAAAAATGAACTAGCTCCAGAGGCCTCATTCACTCTCAATGGAACAAATATCTCTGAATGTAGCAGTTATCTGTACCTAGGTCGAGAACCCAACATGATGGATGACCTAGCACGTGAGCTGTGCAGGACGAAGAGAGCAGTGTGGAACGACTTCAAGAGCATCAAAAAATAGCTAAAAGGACAAAGAACCTCCAGCTCTGAGCACATCTCTTCGACTCCACCGTTCTCCGTGCATTACCATACGCCACAGAGACCTAGGTCCTATGAAAGCAGGATGAGAACGCTATTCGGGTCTCCCAAAGAGGAATTAAAAGAGCTATGCTTGGAATGTCATGCCTTACTCAAATGAGAGAAGGAATCTGGAGTTCCGACCTCTGTCAATGATCGAGAATCAGGGACACTGTCTTGTTTGCCAAGGCATCGAAAATCAGATGGGCTGGACATGTAATGCGATTTGGAGACGATTGCTGGACTAATCTGTTACCGACTGGATCCCACAGGACGTAAAAGATCACGTGGCTGCCCACCTACAAGATTGTCTAACTTTTTGTCAAGACCCTGAACGAACACTTTTTTTTCTGAATGAACGGATTGAGGCTCTTTGTATTCCTGGAACAAGCAGATGCCATTGGGCTACACCAGCACATGACAGGGACAAATGGAAACATTATTGGCACAGCTCGAGCAAATCAACAAATAATGGGATGACAAGTGATCAAGTCACTATATGGGATGCTGGGAATTGAACTGGGTTGGCTGCATGCAAGGCAAACACCCTACCTGCTGTGCTATCACTCCAGCCCTATTCTTTTTGTTTTTTCTTGGGGGAGGTCACACCCAGCAATGCTCAGGGGTTACTCCTGACTCTGAACTTAGGAATTTACTCCTGGCAGTACTTGGTACATATGGGAAGCCAAGAATTGAATCCAGGTTGGCCGTGTGCAACACAAATACGATACCCACTCCATTTTCCTGCCCCTGTCCCTGACCCTAGTTTTATTCACTGTCTTGCATAAGGTCTTTCAAACAGCTCCAGTCAGGACTGACCCCTGAGAACAGAGCCAGAAGTAGTCCCTGTGCACAGTCAGGTATTACCCACATCCCACCAAACCCAAAATTTTATCATTATTAATGCATAAACTAAATCTAACATTTATATGCAATTCATAGGATCTAGAATATATATATATATTATATATATATTTACAATACAATTGTATCACTGTGCATCTTTTTGGGCTTAGGGACACTCTGCAGTTCTCAGAGAATACTCCTAGTTCTATGCTCAGGGATCACTCTTGGCAGTGCTTGGAGGACCATGTGCAGTGCCAGAAATCAAACCATGGTTAGCAGTATGCATGGCAAGTGCTTTAGATCCTGTCCTCTCTTTGATACCTATGTTCTCAATTTATTTATTCATTTAAAATTTTTTTTTGCTTTTTGGGTCACACCCAGCAATGCTCAGGGGTTACTTCTGGCTTTGCACTCAGGAATTACTCCTGGTGATTCTTGGGGACCATATTTGATGCCAGGGATCGAACCTGGATGGACTGCATATAAGGCATATATGCACTAGACTACCCACTAGACTATTACTCCAGCTGCTCTTTCATTTATTTTAATTTGGGGACCATACCGAGTGATGCTCAGGGAATACTCCTGGCTCTGCACTCAGGAATCACTACTGGTGGGAATCAAGGGATCATATTAAATGCTGGGGTGTGAACTTAGGTTGGTTGCATGCAAGGCAAGTACCCTACACTTTGTACTATCATTTCAAACCCTTCAGTTCAATTTTTTTCCAGCTTAACTTATATGTTGTCTCAATATCAATTCCTTCACCTGTGCTCATGACTCCACCAATATCCCCAGTTTCCTTCCCTCCTGCCAGTCTGCCTCTGTGACAGGCATTTCCCCTCCCCATTGCCCTGGTGTCCCCTTCCATAACATATCCTCTTCATCCTGCCCCAGAGAACTGAAGATCAGTTCTCCCATTCTTCATTTCTATTGCCAGTGGGCATTTGATATTCCCTATGAAGTTTCTTTATATATCACATATGAGAGACATAATTCTGAATTTGTACCTCTCCATCTGACTGATTTCTCTCAACAACAGGATAATCTCCAGATCTATTCACATTGAAGCAAATTGCGTGGCTGTATCTTTTCTTATGGGCTGAGTAATATTCCATTATGTATAAACACCATAGTTTCTTTTTCCCCTCATATGTTTTGTGAGCATTGGGGTTGTTTCTATATTTTATCTATTGTATATAGTGCTGCAATGAACATTATGAGTGCAGGTGTCTTTTCTGCATTGTGCTTTTTGGGTCCTTGGGGTATATTCCATTATGTGGAATTCCTCTGCCATGTGGAATCTCAGCTCCTAGGTTTTGAGGAATGTCTACATTGTCTTTCCGAAAGGCTAGACTAGTCAATAATCCCACCGGCAGTGAATGATCATCCCTTAACCCTCACCAATATGGGTTTTTGTTCTTTTTGGAGAACGCCAGTCTTCTTTGTGTGAGGTGATATCCCATTGTTGCTTTAATTTGTATTTCCCTGATTATTAGTGATATAGATCATTTTTTTCATAGGCTTTTGGGTCACTTGTATTTCTTCTTTGAAGAAGTTTATGTTCATCTCCTTCTCAACTTTTTTTTTTTGGCTTTTTTGGGTCACACCCGGCAATGCTCAGGGGTTACTCCTGGCTCTGCACTCAGGGAATTACTCCTGGCGGTGCTCGGGGGACCATATGGGATGCCAGGGATTGAACCCAGGCCAGCACAGGCAGGCCGCGTGCAAGGCAAATGCCCTACCCTCTGGGCTATCGCTCCAGCCCCACCTTCTCAACATTTTTGATAGGGTTAGATGCTTTCTTCTTAAGTATCAAAAAAGGGCCGTTGGGATTTGCTGATTTCTTAAAGCCTGGACTTGCAGTCTCTGACTAGATTGCAAACCACATTCTATTGGTCAAGTTGCCCATGGAGATTTCCCAGCTACAAGGAATGTGGAAAACACTATCTTTTGTTGGGGTAGAAGGGTAGTGGGTGTGAAATGCATGGATAGGAAGGGAAATGGAGGCCATCTTTGGAGAATCGAATGCCTTCTGGTACAGCATTCAAGCATCTACCCTGTAGATGTGCAAGAGTATACCTCATGTCTCACCTCAAAGTTTCTCCACAGCCAACAGATATTTTGAATGTGTGAGTGGGAATTTTATTTCTTTAAAAACAATAGCATATCTAAGTGTACATGGTGCAACCCACAATGTGTGGGAGAAGGAGGAGAGAGAGAGAGGGAGAGGAGAGGAGATAAAGAACCTGCCATTTAGGCAGGATGTGGAAGGAGGGAGGGAATTTGGGGACATGGGTGGTGGCTGGGGGCACTGGTGGAGGGCAGGGTGCTGGAACACTGTGTGACCGAAACCCCCAAGCGTGAACAGCATTGTAATTGTATATCTCACGGTGGTATAATAAAATGTTAAAAAAAAATTAAGGGGGCCGGGGCGATAGCCCAGCGGAGAAGATCATGTTGAGTGAAATTAGCCAGAATGACTGCATTTATTTGCATGACATAAATATATATGTACAGATTATGATACCAATATCCAAGGTCAAGTGAAACATGTTATCACTAGGTCTTGTCAAAGGTGGAAATTATCACAAATGTGTGGCAGTCAGAGGCTAGGTAAGACAGAAAATGGAACAGTGTGCTAACAATTGTTGAGGGTGCTAATTCCAACCTAGAACTGAGCATTAAATACAGGCAAAAAGATACACATGACAACCCTTTAATCTATATTCTGTAACCCATAGTCTGGAAGGGAAGGAAAAGAGAAAGAGAGAGAAAGGGAAAGAAATAAAGAACCTGCCCTGGAGGAGGGCTGGGGGAGTGGGGAGGGAACCGGGGACGTTGGTGGTGGGACATGGGCACTGGTGGAGGGATGGGTGCTGGAACACTGTATGACCAAAACCCAAATATGAACTTTTTAATTGCATATCTTTGTAACTGTATATCTCACGGTGGTATAATAAAATACTTAAAAAATAAAAATAAAAAAATAAAAAATAAAAAAATAGCATAATTTGCTAACATTATAGCAGAACATTTATTCAGTAAGAATACATTAATATAAATATTATTGCACCTTATTCAGAGGATAAAATAGAGAAATCAGTTGATAAAAGTCATGGTACATAATACCAATAACATTTTAACATTAATCATTGATTATTTTTTTTTTATATATTTGGGTCACACACACGTTGCTAAGGGATTACTCCTGGCTCTGCACTCAGAATCACACTTGGCAGTGCTTGGGGGGTCATATGGGATACCGGGGATGGAACCCGGGTTGGTGGCACGCAAAACAAATGCCCTACCCACTGTGCTATCGCTCCGGCCCCAGCATTGATTGATTTTCTAAGAAAATATTTATAAAAAACTATGTCAAAAAATCCAGATTAAAACTAATTAGAAACTAATTCAATTATTATGTTTGGATTTTTTTTTATTTTTATTTTTATTTATTTATTTATTTATTTATTTATTTATTTATTTATTTATTTATTTATTTATTTATTCTTTGCTTTTTGGGTCACACCGGCGATGCTCAGGGGTTACTCCTGGCTCTGCACTCAGGAATTACTCCTGGCGGTGCTCGGGGGACCATATGGGATGCTGGGGGATCGAACCTGGGCCAGCAGAGGCCGGCGCGCGTGTAAGGCAAACGCCCTACCCGCTGGGCTATCGCTCCGGCCCGTTTGGATTTTTATATTCCCAGAGTACAAAACATTTTAACATGAAGAATTTGTGTATTTTATAATAAAGTTAGTAATGTGATATTTTCTCTGACTACTTTACGTTCAAGGATATTCATTTGATAATTTAACAAGACTGGGGCTAGAGAGAGAGTAAAGTAGGAAATACACTTGTCCTACATTTGGCCGACCCAAGTACCATCCTCAATATCCCATCTAATCCCCCAAGCACCACCAGGAGTGATTCCTGAGGGCAGATCCAAGAGTAACCCCTGAACATCACTGGGCGTGGCCCTCCCAAAAAAGAAAGACAGAAAGAAGGACAGAAAATAAGGAAGGAAGGAAGGAAGGAAGGAAGGAAGGAAGGAAGGAAGGAAGGAAGGAAGGAAGGAAGGAAGGAAGGAAGGAAGGAAGGAAGGAAGGAAGGAAGGAAGGAAGGAAGGAAGGAAGGAAGGAAGGAAGGAAGGAGGGAAGGAGGGAAGGAGGGGAAGGAGGGAAGGGAGGGAGGGAGGGAGGGAGGGAGGGAAGGAGGGAAGGAGGGAAGAAAGGAAGGAAGGAAGGAGGGAGGGAGGGGAGGGGAGGGAGGGAGGAAGGAAGGGAGGAAGGAAGGAGGAAGGAAGGAAAAGGAAAAGGAAAAGGAAAAGAAAGGAAAAGGAAAGAAAAAGGAAAGGAAAGGAAAGGAAAAGAAAAGAAAAGAAAAGAAAAAAAGAAAAGAAAAGAAAAAGAAAAGAAAAGAAAAGAAAAAGAAAAGAAGTAAAAAGAAAATTTCACAAAGCTCACTAGCAAGTTATACTTATGCCTAAGTTTTGTGCCAATACAGAGTGAAAACAAAGTCAAGATGCATTGGCAGAATACAGTTAATCCAGGAAGAGCTTCGAGTCTTTTCTCACTTGAGACCACACAGGATGTGCTTTCTTTTGGCAGAAAACTACATTGATATGCATAGAGTATCTGTGCCCAAGAAAACTCATTCCATTGCAGGATTTGAGACTTTTATGGGGTGCTGCTCAAGGGGGTGCACTTGTGATTCAACCAGCGATGGTTACCAAAACTCAGAGCCACAACAATGAGAATAGGTGCACCTTATCAATCTTGATGTTTTGCACAGTAACCTGACACGCTAGTACAGCATGATCCATTGCTCCAGATGTAAACAACAAAACCATCCATCACTAGCGTAAAGAACATTCCGAGGACCACATTCCCAGAGGTTGGCCAAGGGTCAGTCATGGTTCCAGGTTCTCTTGAAGGCACGTAAAGAGAAAGCAACTGGATCTATGTTAACTCTTTACCTTTCTAGAAATGTGATTAAAAAACATTTTTATAGAATATTTTAAATTAATAATTTTAGGGTATAATAAAATGATGAAGCATATGTAAAAATATATCTTTTACAAATATACATTGAAACTTTAAAACACAATCAGAATGGCAACACAAAAAAACAAAGAAATGGAAGTTTACAATAAGTTTTCAGAAATTATTAATACATTAGTAGGTAATAGAATAGAAGCAAAAGCATACTTTTGAAAAATAAGTGTTATTTAATTTATTTGTCCATATTAATTTGTCATAGCATTTTAAATAAAATTAGTTTAAAACAAAATAATGCAGAAAATAATATTTAGAGTGATAAAGCATTTAAAAACATTAAAGGTACTAAGAAAACTTTTAAATTAGCAAATAAATTTTATTTATAGAAAATGTAGGAGCCAGGAGATAGTAGAGCAGGTATAGTGTTTGCCTTACATATGGCCGACCAGGTTCAATCCCCAGCACCCTATAGGGTCTTTGAAAGCTTTCAAGAGTGATCATTAAACACAGAGTAAACCCTGAGCACAGTGCAATTGATATAACGCAAATGACAGAATCATTATGTCAATGTCAATAGTCTTACACAGGAAACACTATAAACATAAGACTTATCTCAACTATAAACTACTATCTATGAACAAAAGCAATTTAAAATCAATTCCTTATTTTTATGGAGATGGAGCTGGGGTTCCCCTTCCCCTCTCTTTCCCATCCACCCGTCCACGAACTGCCTCAGGGCTACCAGACACATGGGGGAGAGCTGCCATCTGGTTCTCCCTAAGTCGCGGCCTCTTGCCCAGTACATCGAACTAGAGGGACCAATCATGTTCTAGAAACTCAGAAAGTAAATTCAAGAGCAGAATTTAGCCAGATCTCCCATAACTAAGAATAGGGAAGAAAATGGACTCATCGATAACATTGCCATGTATGTGTTTTAACGGTCAATGCAATCAGTGCCAGCTGATGGACAGGCATGGGGATTGCAGTGGGTGGGAAATGAGGGTCTTTGGTGGTGGGAACATACTGGTGGTGGGAGTGGTGTTGAAGTATGAAAGTTTTTATCAGCAGTATTACGAAAACCTTTTTTACTTTGTAAATCATGGTATTTCAATAAAAAGGGGAAAAATAAATAAAATCAATGATTATTTTTTCTAAACTATAGTTGTTATAGAGGGGTTGCTCTATCTTCCAGGATAACATACCTGGAGACAATATGGGCTTGTTACTGTCAGATGAGCAGAGCAGCTTGTAATTTTCTGTAACTATTAATAATTTTTTTTTTTGCTTTTTTTGGTCACACCCGCACACCCGGCGACTCTCAGGAGTTACCCCTGGCGGAGCAATAGCACAATGGGTAGGGTGTTTGCCTTGCATGCAGCAAAACGTGGTTCAATCTGTTTGTGACCGACCCAGGTTCAATCGCCAGCATCCCATATGGTCCCCAAGCACTGCCAGGAATAATTCCTGAGTGAAGAGCCAGGAGTAAACCCTGAACATCGCTGGGTGTGACCCAAAAAGCAACAACAACAACAACAACAACAACAACAACAACAACAACAGGAGTTACTCCTGGCTCTTCACTCAGGAATTACTCCTAGTGGTTCCCTAGTTGGGAACCATATGTGATGCTGAGGATCCAACTCCAGTCTGCTGTGTGCAAGGCAAATGCACTACCCGCTGTGCTTCAGCCCCTGTAACTATCATTTTTAATGTTCTTTTTTGCATTTTTGGCCACACCCATCAGTGCTCAGGGGCTCCTCTTGCCTTTTGTTCAGAAATCATTACTGGCAATGCTCAGGAACCAGATGAGGTACCAAGGATGGAACTGGGGTTGACTGCACACAAGGCAAGTCCCTTAATCCCTGTGCTATCTCTCTGAACCTTAACTATATTAAGATTTTAGTTGAGTACTGACCACAATAAATGTGATGTTTAAGGGGAAGCAATACAAATGTCTTTTAAATTTTCTTTTAAACTCCATCGTTATACAGAAAAATATATTTTAGATAAAATTGTATTTGGCATTCAACATTGTGTAAGTTTAAAGTGCAAACATTTTTATTTGATGCATTTATATTGCTAAATACTTCAAATTTTTGAAGGACAGTTTTCAGAATACATTTCTAAAGACTTTCTTTTAATATTTCAAAATATATGTAACTTTGCCAAAATGGGTCAGTGGTAGAGAATGTAACTCCTCAAATTAAAATTTATCAAAAATGACATAATGTCTACAATGTCACATAAATATCTAATCTAGTAACCATTTGTGTAGAAAAAAGATATTGGCGCAAGCAAGCATTGAAACTACCAAGAAGAATTTCCTTTGTATGAAAAGAATAAGTGTAATAATTTGAAAATAAGTCATATTCCAGTAACTTTGAATCATTTGTTATGACAAATAAAATCTAGGATTTTATGTTAATTTATTTTCCCCCCAAAATATGCAATGAATGCATGTATTTTAAGAATATTTATCATCTCTTCCACCACCCCTTGCCAGTACCAACTTAATTCTTTCATGGGACTAGTTTCCCAAACAAACATTGTAGGGTCATCAATAAAATTTGAGAAAATAATGAAGTGTAAGAGTAATTTTGTGTTTGTTGAGAGCTGGGAGGCAGCAGAAGATTTCCCCTAAGAATCAAAGTTTGATACCATTTATTTTGCTTGTTTGTTTGTTTGTTTGTTTGTTTGTTTGGGGGACACACTTGGCAGCATTCAGAGCTTACGCCTGGTTCAGATCTCAGGAATCAATCCTGGTGGGCTTGGGGGACTATATTGAGTGCTGAGGATTGAACCCAGGTCAGCTATATGCATGGCCAGCACCTTCCCTGCTGTACTGTCCCTCTGGCCATGAGCCTCAACATCTGTCCCAAGTTTGGCAACAAGAATGTGCTTCTTCTTTCCAATTTAGTATAAGACCCTTAACTCCAAGGATTAGTCTGCAGCAAAAAAATGTGTTGCTCCCTCTCTTTACCAAAATAACACCAAAATGACAGAAGATATATAAGAATACATTCAGTGAAGAAGAGGATTATCAAGGGAAGAGACATTTTGAGAAATCCTTGAAATGGAATTCTGATGGACTTAACTTGAGGAAGCTGAAACAGATACAGCTGAAAGAAAACATACACAGAAATGCAACTGCTTTCTAGTAAGAAGGCCTTGGGATTACCTGCTCCCAGCTCTCTCTCTCTCTCTTTATATATATATATATAAAATTATATATGTAAGTATATATACTTATAAGTATATATACTTATATATAAGTATATATACATATAAGTATATATACTTATATGTAAGTATATATACATATAAGTATATACTTATATGTAAGTATATATACATATAAGTATATATACTTATATGTAAGTATATATTCTTACTTACAAACTTACTTATATAAGTATATACATACTTACTTATATATAAGTATGTATGTGTATTTTATTTATATATATATATATATATTTATACCCGGCGATGCTTAGGGGTTACTCCTGGCTCTATACTCAGGAATTACTCCTGATGGTGCTCAGAAAACTGCAAGGAATGCATGGATCGACCCCCTGTTGGCCAAGTGCAAGGCAAATACCCTACCCTTTGTGTTATCACTCTGGCCCCTATATATTGATTTTACAGACATTATTTATTTGTACAATTTGTAGTTCTCTTTATCAAATGTCACCCTGATTAGTTATGTTTCTAGAAAAATGTGAAAATTAACAGCAAAAATGCTGTTTAAGAGCTAGAGAGAAAGCCTTGCAGGTAGGGTGCTTGCCTTGCACTCTGCCGACCTGGGTTGGATTCCCAACATCCCATATGTTTCCTCAGAGCACCCCCAGGAGTGATTCCTGAGTCCAGAGCCAGAAGTAATCCCTGAGCACTGCTGAGTGTGTGGCCCAAAATTGAAAAAAAAAAAAGAAAAGAAAAAAACTGCTTATAAAAAAAAAGAAAGATGCTAAATTATTCCTATTATTATACATATTTAATACTTTGAGTATTTTCAAATGGTGAAGGAAAAATTTAGGGAAAATATGTTATTTATTCCAGGAAGCAAACTAGGTATCATACATGCAAGACATACATTTTAACAAAAGCCACAGTTCTGACCCCAAAAGCTTCAGAAAATTCTAGACTTTCCACAACATTTTGTTGTTAGAAATCAAGACTATTCCCAGAAAGTCATTGAGATTTCATACAGAAATGCCTTAAGAAAAAAATAAGTGGGCCAGAGAGATGGTACGGCAGTAGGGAACTTTCCCTGCACAGGCCTTAATCAGGTTCAGCCCCTGGCACCCGTATGTCCCCTCAGTCCCACCAAGAGTGGATGGACCCCTGAGCAAAGAACTAAGAGTAAGCCCTCAGTACTGCAAAGTGTGGCCCACAAAACAATTTTTTTAATTCTAAGAAAAAAATAAGGATAAAATCTAATATTATTTAGAATTAGCACATGTGAGTGCCAGGTGTTGTTCTAAGTACATTCACGTTACGGGTGAGACAAAGACCCAGAGAGTGTGCCACAGTCGCACAGGTAAGAAGAAGCATAGTCATAAAGCTCAAAACTTACTCCTAACTCTGGTAAGGAGTGACTCCTGGCTGGATCTCTACTGGCAGGCTCGGGAGCCATGTGTGGTGCTAGTTATTGAGCCTAGGTCGACTGTGTGCAAAGGCAAGTGCCCTACCCGCTGGACTATTGCACTGTCGCTTGGGCCCAAGCAGATGGACGAAAGTCACATTTAGATGTGGTGTAGCCAAGTGTTGCACATGGCAGTTGCACACTCAGCTGTGGTGCTCACTGAGGTCAATATCAGTACTTGCACATGAGCTAACCTGGATGCATATACTTAGTCTTAGTTGAAGCAAGTTATTACTGTGAAATTTTTTCAGGATGCTTTTGCTCTTGTGAAATTCTTTCAGGATGCAAATTGAGTAAAATTCACAAAACAAACCAAAGCAGAAATAAAATAAAAAATCTCCAGCACTCCTCAATAAATTTCTCATAAATTTCTTAATAAATTGCTGTTTTATAAATTACTGTAGTAACTTTTACCAATAGATGGCAGTATTGGCTGGGAAGTGTCTGACCAGCATAATGGAAGTGATTCTTCCAGAAAATTCCGTCACTGAAGCAAGAACTGCTCTATATGACAGACGGTTGTTTTTTTTTTTTTTCAAATGATTTTTGGACTTGCTTGTAATGATGCTGTTGCTTTTACACTTTAATTCTGTTTCCAGTTCCCTACTTTTGGTATTGTTGCAGTGACCAGGGGTCACACACATGTCTGAAAATGGTGCTCATAAGCTTGGTTGTGGTGCTTGCTAGGTTCACACCCTTTCATTGTTGTGCTCTGCACACAGGCTCATTGGCTGTTACAGTCATATTTTCATATATTTAAGTTTTGCTCAGGAAATACTAAAAAGAGAGAAGAGGAGGGGAGAAGAGAAGAGCAGAGAGGAGGAGAGGGGAGGGGGAAAGGAGAGGAGAGGAGGGGAGGGGATGAGAAGGGAGTAGAGGAGAGGGGAGGGGAGAGGTGAGGGGGGGGGAGAGGAGAATCATGCAACACCCGTTTTCAGTAGTGTCAATCACACTTCAAAGGTTCCTCTGCGGCTCTCACACTTGCTCACCAGACACACACACACTGGAGTGGAGGTTCTCACACACACCTGGCTAGAGGATCATTGAGGCTTCAGGGATCCTAAAGAGAGTCCCCTGCACTCAGAGCATGTGTGCAGCACCAAGGATCAACTGATAGCTTATGCTTGCAAGGCAAGTGCTTTAAGCTACTGAACTGTTCCTCCATCTCTAATGTTACTTTACTGGGTTACATAACACTCTGGTTCTATGATTCTTTCTAACCTTTACACTTTAGACAAACTAGACTTGGAAATTCTAGAAATCTTGGATTCAAAATATTGCTGGAGTAGCATATTGAGTGGACTTGTTTTATCAGACAGTGTGTGCAGGAAGCCTGTTTATATGCCCTTTCAAAATCTTAAAGGGCTATGACTTCAAGGTCAGACATAAAGAAATCTGAGCAAGGATGCAGAGAAAAGAGTGCCTGTGTGCAATGTTGGTGGGATGGTGAATTTGTACAGTCACTGTGGAAAACACAATAGAAGCTTCTCAAAAAATAAAAGCTAAAAAGAAGAAGAGTTACCCTATGACCCAACAAGTCCAATTTTTTGTCAATTTCCAAAGAAAATGATCCACACATGAGAAGGATATCTGTATCTTGTATTCACTAAAACACTATTCACAATAGTTATGGAAACAAACTGTGTCTCTTAACAAAAGACTGAATAAAAAAAAATGCAATTAATTGTTGCCCATATATATTTGTGTATGGGAAAATTATCCAGTCATAGAAAAAGCAAGGCAACACTGACATTGGTGACAATATGAATGTACCTTAAAGACATGACACTAATGGAATCAAGCCACAGAAAAATATAACTTCACTTAAGTGTGAAATAGTCACAAACCAAACTCGTTGTTACTAAGAGACTGGCAATTGTCAAAAGGGAGATTTGAAGAGGAGTAGAGGAAATGAGTGGAAGTAGCCCAAAAGGTAGAAACTCCTAATTACAAGATAGACAAATCCTAAGATGTGGTGTTCAGCATTATGACTGCAGGTGACAATATGTATTTTATATTTGTTTTTTTTTTAATTTTTTATTTTTACAATTACAAAGATATACAATTAAAAAGTTCATATTTGGGTTTTGGTCATACAGTGTTCCAGCACCCATCCCGCCACCAGTGCCCATCTCCCACCATCAACTACCCGGTTCCCTCCCCCCTCCCCAGCCCTCCTCCATGGCAGGTTCTTTATTTCTTTCCCTTTCTCTCTCTTTCTCTTTTCCTTCCCCTCCAGACTATGGATTACAGAACATACATTAAAGGGTTGTCATGTGTATCTTTTTGTCTCTATTTAATGCTCAGTTCTAGGTTGGCATTAGTACCCTTGACAATTGTTAGCACACTGTTCCATTTTCTGTCTTACCTAGCCTCTGACTCCCACACGTTTGTGATAATTTCCACCTTTGACAAGACCTCCTGATATATGTTTCACTTGACCTTTGTATTGGTATCATAATATGTACATATATATTTATGTTATGCAGATAAATGCAGTCATTCTGTATCTGTCTCTCTCCTTCTGGCTAATTTTGCTCAACATAATCTTCTCCATGTCCATCCATTTATAGGCAAATTTTATAACTTCATTTTTCCTAACAGCTGCATAGTATTCCATTGTGTAGATGTACCAAAGCTTCTTTATCCAGTCATCAATTTTCGGGCACTCTGGTTGCTTCCAGATTCTGGCTATTGTGAATAATGCTGCTATGAACATAAAAGTAGTGATGGTGTTTCCACTGCATATTTTTGGTTTCCCAGAGTAGATTCCCAGGAGTGGTATGGCTGGGTCAAATGTGAGTTCAATTTCTATTCTTTGGAGGAATGTCCATATTGTTTTCCAGAAAGGCTGTACCAGCCGGCATTCCTTTGAACATTGCTAATAGATCTTAAAATTCCTCATCAACAAGGCTGGAGTGATACTACAGTGTGTAAGGCATTACGGTTCTATCCCCAGCATCCCATATGGTCCCCAAGCACTGCCAGGAATAATTCCTGAGTGAAGAGCCAGGAGTAACTACTGAGAATCGCTGGATGTGACCTCAAAAACTGACCCAAAATAAAGCTCCCTCATCACCAGGAAAAAGGTGTTGCATGAGAAGAGATTGACATTTGTAATAGCTTGTTCAATATATACATATATTGAACCATTGTGTTGCATCCTCTGGATAAGCTTTATATGCCAATTATAACTCAATAAAATTTAAAATTATATAATTATGATATATAAATGGCACTTAAATATTTTATATTTACATGAAAAGTGAAACAAAGTACAAATTTTTCCACCAGGATTAAAAGACTATAAAATATAAAAAAACAGACTAGAATATATTTAAAATTTAAATCCCTTCATTATGTTGCATTCACTGAAGTAACACATTATAAAGTCAGATCATTTCATTGAAATCCTTTAAATCATTTTTCATGAAATGTAGATACTGTTTGCAGATATTTTCTTGTCTGATTTTCCCAATGTTCTTATTATTTAACCTAATTGAACTAAAGTCACATTTGTAATCACTTTTAGCAAGACACATCAATATTGTCTAAAATTTAATAATAAGGTTATTATTTAACCTAATTGAACTAAAGTCACATTTGTAATCACTTTTAACAAAACACATCAATATTGTCTAAAATTTAATAAGAATTTCTGTGCAAAATATCTGCAAAAGTTAATATGAGTTTCTCTAAACACTTTAGTTTTCAGTCATTAGTATTAATTTATATGAGATTGGTTTCTGTAAATGTCTGTCATACTTTTTAAAATTATGAGCAAGTTTAGACAGTGAAATTTCCTTTTACTAAATAGTAATCTTGAGCTGATTGTACCTATTTTGAGGTTAATTATTCTGGAATTTTCTTAAATGTATTTGTGCCACCAAATACAAATTGAATAGTGACACCTATTCCTATCAGAAGCAGTAGAAAACACTGATTACTCTTCCAAAGTGGAGGGTTGATCTGTTCATTCACTAATTCATTTATTTATTCTGTCAGTGTGCTACTTATTGTACGCCAATAAATATATGCCAGTTTAATGAATGCCGAACACCTGGGTGATAAGGCAACTAATTAAAGAAAACTGTTAAATCCCTAACTTTGAAAAACATACATTCCAAATGGATTATAGTATCACTTCGCTTGTATAACTTGTATCACTTGTCTTCCCGTTGTTCAATGATTTGCTCTAGCGGGCACCAGTAACATCTCCATTCGTCCAATTTAAGCTAACTCTAAGACACGCCTACTGTTATTATGCTATTGTACTGAGTGATAAAGCATTACTCTTTTAATCTGGATAACAAACTTAGAAGGCAGGTATTAATAAGTGAATAGTGAATTTGCTAAGTACCTTATAAGCGAAATATAAATGGGGGTGGGGAGACACTCCTAAGTAGTGCTCTAGAGACCCAGTGATTCTCAGCCAATTGGGAAGACTGTTCAGTGTGAGATCAGAGAATGTTACACAGGCCCTGTGGTGCTGATGATTACCCAGGCCAGCCCAGAGATGCTTGGGGGTCTCCATGGCTATACACAGTGGTGCTAGGCAGGTCTCTAGTGTTGTATCCAGTAATGCTCAGACTATGTGGTGCTGGGATCCAACTGAGATCAGTTACACAAGGCAAGCCCCTTGACTTCTGTATTATCTCTTATGCCACAACAGGATATTTTGATCTTGAAAATTAGTATGAAATTGCTTTCTCAGTTGTCAAGAAATGATAGTTGATTAATTAGGGATTGACTGATTTAGATCAAACTTATTTTATTCATCAAAGCTAGTCCACGAAACAGCTACCGTGTGCTAATACTATACAATAAATTACTTAGAAAATGTTCCTTTAAACTCTATGCACACACAAAAACATTCTGGAGTCTAAGGGTTTAAAACACCTACTTTGCAATGTTGCAAACTTATGGCTGTGAGTTCAAATCGTGGATGTCACATATGTGCCGGTAGCTATTCTGGTAGCTATTCTGCTCAAGCCTGGCAGTCATCTTGCTGTTTATGGTAGCAAGCCATGTTGGTGCTGTAGACAACTTCCTGCTGCACAAGATCCAGGTGTAAGTAAAGACCACAAAAAAGGGGTATGACCACAACTAAATATGTGAAAGAATTACAGCCAGAAAGTTTGATCTCAAGGCGAGAGTGAATTTGAGCATGACAAGGACCACATGCGATTACCATAATAATAACCTGCATGCTTCAACTAAGAATAAGTATGTGTGGGGCGGAGCGATAGCCCAGCGGGTAGGGCGTTTGCCTTGCACACGGCCGGCCTGTGCCGGCCCGGGTTCGATCCCGGCACATCCCATATGGTCCCCGAGCACTGCCAGGAGTAATTCCTGAGTGCAGAGCCAGGAGTAACCCCTGAGCATCGCGGGTGTGACCCAAAAAGCAAAAAAAAAAAAAAAAAAGAATAAGTATGTGCACCCAAGTTAGCTTATGCGCAAGCACTAAAATTGAGTAGCACACACTTCAGTGAGCAAATGAAATTTGCAAATGAAATTTTTTTTTTGCTTTTTTGGGTCACACCTGGTCATCAATAAATGCTGTATTTAGAGGTGACTACAAGAGTATGCCACCCACCACGGTAAGCCTGGCAAGCTACCCGTGTTGTATTTGATATGCCAAATACCAGTAACAATTATATTAGGTCATTCCCATGACCTAATATAATGGTTTGAGGCTCTTTATGTTCCTGGAGCAAACAGATGCCCTTGGGCTCTACTAGCATGTGACAGGACATATGGAGATGTTACTAGTGCCCACTCAAGCAAATCGGTGATGAATGGGAAGATAGTGATAGTGATAGAAATTAAAAAATAACCTTAGGAAAAGATACAATGAGTATCAACTAAACTTGCTGTGGCAATCATTTCCCCAATATATTCAAGTCTCATCATTATGCTGTACACCCCTAATTTTTTCCTTTAATTTTTATTATACCACCGTGAGATATACAATTACAAGGATGTTCATAATTGGGTCTCTGTCATACAGTGTTCCAGCACCCATCTGTCTACCAGTGCCCCATTCCTACCATCAATGTCCAAACATTCCCTCCCACCCAAACCTAGCCTGCCCCTATAGCAGGCACCTTTTCTTTCTCTTTCTCTGTCTCTGTTTCTGTGTTTCTCTCTCTCTTCTCTTACACTTTGTGGCTTGTCCTACAGATATTAATGATTTATGACGTCTATGTGTATATACAATAGTGAGTTCTAGTATGACATTATAATTCCCCCCATCAATCTCCCCCAATTTGTTGCAACTAGAATGAACATTACAGTGTATAAATGTGTAAGATCCTGGGAAGGACCTGGTCCTAACTTCCATTATTGTCTAAATCTGTCATGTGGCCGCAGAGTGGCCGCGAACCTGCACAGCTGTGGGTCTGGAGTGTCTCTTGTCTGGTGTTGCTGGCTTTGGTAGCTGGAAGCTCACAGCCATACCTGCCAACATGGAGGTGGAGGAATGGGAGGAGGAGCCCAAATTCCTGCTCCAAGTCTAGCCAGCATGGCCCCCTGCACGTATATGAACCCCAGGAACTATGTTCAACTTGGCCAGGGGCTGAGCCATTTACTGCCCTCTGAAACTTCACAGGCTGCTACACGTGGGGCCAAGTGGTGCAGCCTAAATTTACACCCCTAAGTGTACACCCCTAAATGTACAGCCACGGAGGCGATAGTCCAGCAGGTAGGGCGTTTGCCTTGCATGCAGCCAACTCGGGTTCAATCCTGACATCCCATATGGTCCCCCCATGCACTGCCAGGAGTGATTCCTGAGTGCAGAGCCAGGAGCAACCCTGAGCATAGCTGGGTGTGACCCAAAAAAGCAAAAAAAAAATTAAAAAAATAAATAAATGTACAGCCAAAATGTACATCCTAAATTTACACCATGCTATATGCTAATCATAGATCTATAAAATGAAGGGAGGAAATGAAAATAAAAAAGAAAATGCTTAGGAAAAGAGAAATATATGAATGCTAGCAACCCTGAAAATCAAAACTGTAAGGGATTTCCTTAACTCTTAGGGATGGTTTGGATTAAAATGACCAGCATGCATTGTAGCACCAGAACTTGAACAACATTAATACTTTCCAAACCAGCAGCCCTGACCTAGAAATGTAAGACTGAGACAGAAAAGAACACCCAGCATCTCTCCCTCTTCTTGAGGCTATTGCATTTTTAGACTTCCCAATGTCATTTTCACATCGAGCTAGATTACTGTGTTCTTTCAGTGCCTTTCTTCTTATATCACTTTAGGGACTGCAATTCCAGGAAGACAATTGGACAGGAAGGAAAGTCACTGAATCCGGGGATATGCAATCTCCATAAGTAAAGTGCTGTAGAAACAGCATGTCAACTGTGAAGGGAATCACTTCTTTATATTCTCTGCAATCAGTGTCACAGAACTGGTTCAGGGGATGAAATAAAATCAATCCCATGGGTTCTGCAGAAGAAAGCAGCAAGATTGTTATTTGTTAGCTGCAAGAATGTAGCCTGGGAACAGAATAAACTAAGCTATTAGTTACAAAATTAAATAGAAATGTTGTCAGCACTGAGTTTTCAGAAAGTGAAACCCAAGGACACCCATCTACTGTATTTGGCATCTACTGTATATGGATGTTTATCATTCATAGTCTCTCTATGGAAAGACTATGATTGTGCAAGCAAGCAAATGAGGAACCATGGCATCTCCATCAGCAATGAGAATGAAGCAATCAAAATATTTGCAGCACACACAACAATAAGTATTTATGTACAGGGATCTGGAAATCAGCAGAAACTGTATAGGTGAAACACATAAAGTATAATCTTCTATAGAGAGGAATAATTTTCTGTTTTTCCTACAATGTTATAATCTATTATGCACACAAACAAAAGGCATGAAGATTTTGAAAATGCATTACAAGGGGAAGAAACATGGTATTAAGGAAAATACTTCTAAAAAATAGTATCAGAAGAAAATTTAGGAGAACTCTGACACTCTCAATAGAATTGAGACTCAATAGAATTGAGTCATATAAATCTGACATTCTCAATAGAATTGAGTCATATAAATCACATGACTTATAAGAAGTCTGACATAAAAGAGTTAGAGTTAAGTTTCACTGTCACTGTATCACTGTCTTCTCGTTTATCATCGATTTACTCGAGCAGGTACCAGTAACATCTCCATATGACCTGTCTAATGCAAGTAGAGCCCAAGAGCACCTGCTTGCTCCAGGAACATAAAGAGCCTCAAACCATTCCATCAGGTCATGGGAATGAGGTATAGACCTCATAATTGTTACTGGTATTTGGCATATCAAATATGACACGGGTAGCTTGCCAGGCTCTGCCGTGCGGGTAGTATATTAGAGTTAATATACTACATATATTATATATAATATATATAATATATTATATATTATAATATATAATATATAGAGTTAAGGTTAGGGCACCTTAACTCTGAGGTAGGTTAAAGTTAAGGCACCCTAGAGTTAGGTTTAAGGCATCAACCCTGCATGCTGCCTACTCTGATAACTGCATCCTGGAGCCCTTGACCCAAACCAGAAAATTATAAGGATACCAGAGCAAAAAAAAATTTTTGGGTCACATCCAGCAGTTCTCAGGGGTAACTCTTGTCTCTGAGCTCAGAAATAAATTCTGGCAGTGCTTGGGGGAATCATATGGGAACCATATGAGATCGAACCCATGTTTGCCACTTATAAGGCAAGTGCACTACCTGCTGTACTATTTCTTCAGCTCCCAGACCAAACTTAGTTCTTTAAGTATACTTACTGTGTTTTTAGTCAATTTTCATTGTGTAGCAGAAAAACAAAAGCATGAAAAATGAACTAACTTTTAAAAAAAAACAGGGTATGCTTTTATGCCTTTTAGAATGACTATTGCTAAAAAAGATAAGAAATAATGTTCATGAGGCAGGGGAGAAAAGGAAGATTTGTACACCATTTGTGAGAATGTAAAAGGCTGTGGCCAGTGATAAACAGTGTGGAGGTTCCTCTAAAAGTTGAGGAGCTCTAATGAGCTGTAGAGTCTGGATGTTGAAAATGGTGGCCCCTCATGGTGTGGGGGTTCCTCTGTAAAAGTTGTGAAAGTTGAAATTACAGCATGGGGAAAAGAACTTAGAGTACTGAGCCAATTGCTTTGCATGCAGGAGACTGGGGTTTGAGTCCCAGCACCACAGAACAAAGTGTGCCCCAAAACCAAACTTGTAAGTTAATTAAATAAAGTTTAAAAAATTAAAAGTAGAGGAGCTAGAGAGATAGTGTGGTGTAAAGCACTTGCCTTATACGCAACCAATAAGGGCCCAATCCCCATCTCTGGGCTATGCCAGGAATGATTCCTGTGCAAAGAGCCAGAGTAAAATCAGAGCACTGCTGGGTGTAATCAGAAAGAAATAAAAAGGAAAGAGAAGGGAAGGGAAAGAGAAGAGAAGAGAAAAGAAAAAAGAAAGGAATGGAAAAGAGAAAATAAAAGAAGAGAAAAAAGAGATACATGTAACTGGAGATATGGTAACATTCACCATTTCCATGAACAGATGAATTGTGCTGGAGACCCTTATGTGGTATTCAGATTTGAACCAGGGCTTCAACCACAGCTATAACCACATGGTAAGAAACCTCTTTATACTTGTACTGTCTCTCCAGTTCACAAGCCAATTTTTTAAAAGTATGGTAAGATATTGAAAGAATAATGTTAAAGTATTTAACTGAGATTAAAAATGCAGAAACACAATACTCTTTTGACTAGTGAAGAGATATTTATAAGTGTTTGTAAAACTCCTACTGACCGTGTACTCCTCAGACTTTACTTCCTTTCTTAGGAGGGGGACAGCAGTCAGAATCCTTGTATTATATTATTGCCTCCTATTTACATTATTTTCATCTAGAGTCCCCTTGGGGCCCACAGGGGGCTCATGTGAATCATTGCTGAGAATCACATGATATAGATGAAATCCAAGTAGCGATAACTAAAAATATTTTAATGTAGATAAAAGACAGTAGAGAATAAACATTCATGATGTGTATTTAAGGGATGTTATGAATATCATAAACATTCATGATCACTTCACTTGTATCCCTTGTCTTTCCTTTGTTCATTGATTTGCTTGAGCGGGTACCAGTAACATCTCCATACATTCTGTTGCAAGCAAGTGTAGCCCAAGGGCATCGGCTCGCTCTAGTAACATGAAGAGCCTCAAACCATTCCTTCAGGTCACGGGAATGAGGTCTATAATTGATACTGGTTTTTGGCATATCAAATACGACACTGGTAGCTTGCCAGGCTTTGCTGTGTGGGTGGGATACTATTAGGTTCTCATCTCGAGCATTTATTGATGAACCACACAGCCAGGGAAAGATGGGCTTTTCTGCTGGGTGGAGCTCTGACGAGCTGTGGAGTCCGGATTTTGAAAGTGGTGGCCCTCATGGTCTGGGGGTTCCTTTGGCTTCTTTTGATGCTATACTGGGATGGCAGGCCAAGGCTAGAACCACCTTCCCTCCTGGGTGCCTCATGGTCAACTGTGCATAGGGCGACCCAGTAGCAACTCTGCCCCATGTATCTGAGTCTCTGGATCAGCAATCTGAGATTGGTGTTGGTGCCTATGGGATGGTGTAACATTCATGATATCTCTTAAAAACCTGAAACCTAAAAAAGTATGTTGAAACCAGTAATAATTAAACATGCTATTAAAAATTTTTTAAAAAGTTCAGAGTTGGGTCAATATCCATTAGCCAACAGGCCTCAAGAACATCCCATTGTTAAACAAGATTGATTTTTATTGACTTGTTAGCCATGAGAGAGAATACATGAAGTGGGGAATTGGGGTAGAAGAAAAGAAAATAGGAATTGAGGGGCGGGAGCGATAACCCAGCGGTAGGGCATTTGCCTTGCACGCTGCCGGCCCGTGCCGGCCCGGGTTCGATCCCGGCATCCCATATCGTCCCCTGAGCACCGCCAGGAGTAATTCCTGAGTGCAGAGCCAGGAGTAACCCCTGAGAGTCGCTGGGTGTGACCCAAAAGATAAAAAAAGAGGATTTGAGCTTAGGTAAAACAGTGAGTTCAAGGAAGGAAGGATTGGAAATTCAAGATTGTCATAAAAAAAAAAAGTGTTCCCTGATTGACTACTAGTTCGAAGAGTTCCCGTAGCAAAGCAGCACACCCTCAGTGGCTTAGATGATGAGATTTTACTGTTCATGTTTCTCAAGTTTGGATGTTCAGAAGAAAGCCACAGAGCTGTGCTCCCTCTCAAGGCCCCAGGGAAGCTCAAAGCTCTTACCTGAGTTCTGGCGCTTCCCTTGGCCTGTGATATTGACACTCCATTCTTCAGAGGTGTTCATTCTGGTTGCCTGTTCCCAAATGTCGCCTTTCTGAAAGGATTCCAGTCACAATGGATTAGGGGTCTACCCCCACATCATCCTCTCCCCGTTCTATTTTAGAAATGGTACAAAAAATCCACTTGTAAGGAATGCTTCGCTCTGAGCCACTGAGAGCTAGAATGTTCATATATAAGTGGTGGGGCGGGGCAGGAGAGATGCCACGTGGGTGTCTCAGTGACTTGTCTAGAAAGAGAAAATGAAAGGTAACTAACTGGTCAAGAATCTCAGCAGTCGTTTACGACAGCCAGGCTTGAGGAGCTATGTGTTCATCTTGCAGTTCAGGGAGTTTATGTTTCTGTCTGTGCCCAGGCATAATTACTGAGGCGATTTGGTTTTGTCCTCCTGACCTATTCTGGATATAGGTGGCCTTGTCTAGTTGTGGATTCTTCTAAAATTGTTTTGTCCAATAGGAAAGGACCGGCCTTAGCAGTGAGAGCCAGCATTAACTGCCAACAAGACCTAATTGACAGTACCAGCCAGCTCACTGCTTCTCAGGATTGCTTTTTCTCATTCTGTTTTCCGTTTTGATGAGGGACAAATAAAAAGTAGGTCACAGGACATTAACCTATGATTTCCAGATCTTTACAATGGCCAAAATTTTGCTGATTAGTTTTTTTTTCCCTGAACACATAGGCCCAATTTATTTCTCTATTTAAACTATTCAAAACTTCAGATTGAGCTCTTACATAACTCTCTTCTGAGCTGTGTGAATTGTGTGTCCCTAAAGCATTAAAAGCAAAACAAAACAAAAAATTACTTAACCTTACTTTAAGAGTTACCAGTAGAAAGATATACCAGAATCTGTAATTTCGAATTATATGAAATAGTCCATTTCTTTTCTGGAGATAGAAAAGGCTGGCCTCATTCCAGAGAGTCCAGGGCAGAGAGTGAGTGTAGCAGTCCCTTGATAGAGCTTGTGGAGGCACCATTTGTTTTTGTTTCATTACACAAGTTCTGAATTACTGCGAAGTGAAAATTGTTTCTAATGTTCCAGCTAGCAGTAAAGATAAATGTTGGCTTTTACTTTTTGTTGAAAAAAACTTTTTTTCATTCTTACCAATGAATTTTATTATTTTTATTTCCATTTTTTATGTAGACACAGTGATTCACAGTCCTGTTCATGATACTTTCCCACACACTGATCCCACACCACACTCACCACCAGAGTGCTTGACTCACTCCACCGAAGACCCAAGGACCTTTTCTATCCCTAAAATGTCCAGGTCTGATGCCTCTGACCAAGTGTTGTTCTCTTATGATGGAGAAACTTTGTAAAAATAAATTTTTAATACCATGAGACATACAATTACAAAGATGTTCATGTTTGGTTTTCAGTCATACAGTGTTCCAGCACCCATCCCTCCACCAGTGCCCATTTCCCACCACCAATGTCCTGGATTCCTGTCCCTTCCCCATCCTGCCTCTGTAGCAGGCTCTTTATGTCTTTTCTCCCCCCCCTTCCTTTTCTTACACATTGTGGCTGGCAATACATACATTTAGAGGTTATATGTGTATCTCTTTGCCTATATTCAATGCTCAGTTCTAGGCTGGAATTATCATTTCCAATGAATATTAGCACACTGTTCCCTTCCCTGTCTTACCATAACCTCTGACTCCCACACACTTGCGGTTTATTCCACCTATTGACAAGACCTCCTAATCCATGTTTTTCCTGGCCTTGGATATTGGTATCATACTATAGATATATAATTTTTATATCCCACAAATAAATGCAGTCATTCTATATCTGTCTCTCTCCTTCTGGCTATTTTCACTCAGCATGATCCTCTCCATGTCCATCCATTTATAGGCAAATTTCGTAACTTCATTTTTCCTAACAGCTGCATAGTATTCCATTGTGTAGATGTGCCAAAGTTTCTTTATCCGGTCATCAGTTCTCAGGCACTCTGGTTGTTTCCAGATTCTAGCTATTGTGAATAGTGCTGCTATGAAAATAAAGGTGCAGATGGTGTTTCTGCTGTGTGTTTTTGGCTTTCCAGGGTATATTCCCAGGAATGGTATGGCTGGGTCAAATGGAAGCTCAATTTCTAGTCTTTGGAGGAATGTTCATGTTGTTTTCCCAAAAAAGGCTGTACAGTCAACATTCCCACCAACTATGGCACACATCCACACCAGCACCGGTTATTGTTGCTCTTTTGGATGTGTGCCAGTCCAAAAAGAGATGATACCACATTGTTGTTTTGATTTGCATCTCCCTAAAAAAAAACACCTTTTTTAGTGATTAGTGGTGATGAGCATTTTTCATATGCTTTTTTAGCTATTTGAATTTCTTCTTTGTCTAAGTTTCTGTTCATTTCTTCTCCTGATGGATAAACTTTTAAATCAAAACTGTACAGATCTCCAGGTTCATCTGTAGCTAAAAGAAATGTAAATCTATCCTGTCAGTTTTCAGCTGTGTGGCTAACCAACTGACAGTATTAGGTACAAAACCAGTTCAGACGCTCTGAACTCCATTTAATACTCTTTCCAAACTATTTCCTTGCTCTGCCCTTAGGCAAGCTCAGCTCTTGAGGGAAAGCCCTCTCTTTCCTCTCAGGCTCTCTGCAACTCCAACTCACCCCTGCCAGTGAGGTTGAGAACCCAGTCTCAGCAGACTCCTCAACTGTGTTTTTCAATTCTTATATATCTGCATAATTTTGGACATTAGCCATCCGAAGTAAAAGCCATCCCTTTAAGGGATCTCTAAAATCTCTTAAAGGGACCCACTATCCTAAAATAGGAATGGGGTAGTTTTATGTTATTACTAAGTGCTAAATCATCTGTCTCATCATATTGTACCTATTGATTAGACAAAAGTACAATTTTGAACAGGAATGCTCTGGTTTTATCACAATTATGTATCAGTATGTTACATTTTGTGAACAATGGCATATGTTTAGGATTACGAAATGTACATAACATTTTTAGAACAAATTTTATATGTTGTTACATTGTACTTAGTAGTTCCTTAAATATGTAGGGTAACCCTAAATGTATGTACTCTGTGTGTGTGTAGAGAGAGAGAGAGAGAGAGTAAGAGAGAAAGAGAAGAGGCAAAGTGCCTGCCATAGAGACAGGGTGGGGGGAGGGAATCAGGGGACATTGGTGGTGGGAAATGGGCATTGGTGGAGGGATGGTGCTGGAACACTGTATGACTGAAACCCAATCATGAATAGCTTGTAACTGTATATATCACAGTGGTATAATAAAATTTTAAAAATTATGTAAGGTAAGTTATTTTAACTTAAAATTAGTTCCCTGACTTCTTCACTCATGGTGTATGTACTCCACTAGTGCTACTTAACCAGGTATCACTTTAACAAGACATAAAATGAAGGCTTGTCTGTCTGATCATCCTCATTCTTTCTTCTCCACACCTCTAGATCTGTGATCGAGTTTAGAGAAACCAAATTGCTTGCCCCATTTCCCATTTCCCATTTTCGTCACTGTTGTTGTTTCCGATGCAGGACCAGCGGTACCAGGAGCTTGGTTATGGTGCTCAAAGAGCAATACCTTCACCGAGTTGTGGGACCCATACTTGTTCTGCTTGTAGCTCACCAGGGGTCGCTGTAGCACTCACTCACTTCAGTTGCTTTTTATCAGGAATTTCAGGCAGCAGAAGCTCTGGGCCCTTGCTTGGTGCATGTGGGTGGTAGGAAAGATCGAACTGACCCACGAAACTCTGCACTATTATGATTCATGAATTTAAATTAAACACAAACACATGCAGAGCAATCTAATGTAAGTCTTAGCCTTAATTCCCTTTTCTTTTCTGGGCATACATTTAACAACTTATCAGTAAGTGGCATATGACCCCAAAATAGACTCATTTTGCCACTGGTGTACCTTAAACACCACCGGTGTGACTCAATAGAGATGACTAATATTTTGAAGTAAAATTTTCAATTCACAGAAATTCTAAACCTTTGCATAAGTAGTTTTGTTCTATGTGTGGGATCCTCTCAATACTGAGGGAGCTAGAGATTTCTGACAAATTATATCCTCAATCAAATGAGATTCTCATCCTTCATGGATTTCATTTAAAAAATAAGATAGTTTTTCAGGTACTCAAGTCCTTCAAGTAAAAGGAGAATAAAAAGCTAATTGTCAGGGTCCAATAAGAACACGGAACCCATACAGCAAATATTTTTACCCCAAATTTTATTTTATTAAAGCACAAAGTTTACAAAGTAATTCATAGTTGGGTTTTTGACATACAATATTCCATTACCAACCCTGCCAACCAAACAGCAAATATTCACTTTCTTGTTTGTTTATGTACATATGCATGAGTTATACTCATTAACAATAAAAAAGTGTTCATTGCACTGGAGATAGAAACCGTATATCAAAGATATTAAAAAGCATATTGAAAAGAAGATGAAAAGTCCCTTTGTTCTCCCTCCTATTAGCTCTTCCCTTTTTGTTTCACTCTCTTCCTGCCTCAGACTACTGGAGTCTCATGCCTTCCCCTTTTAGCTGGAGCCTCTTCTTGGTCAGTTGCAAAGGTTTGTCCATTTGTTTTGTTTAGTTTTGGGGCCACACAGGAAGTGTTCAAAGGTTTCTCCTGATCCCCACTCAGGATTTACTCCTGGTGGTTCTCAGAGAAACCATATGGGATAAAGGGGATAGAACCCTGGTCAGCTGTGTGCAAGGCAAGCACCCTACAGCTGTGCTATCTCTCAAGTCCCTCAAATGAGAAGGGTTTTAATTTTTTTTGTTTGAGGGGTTCAGGCTTACTCTTGGCTGTGTGCTCAAGGATCACTCCTGGGAATGCTTGGGGTATGCGAAGGGTTGAACTTTGTTTAGCCTCCTGAAAGGACCTATCTCTCTAGGTCCACTAGGGAAAGATCTTTTTTCAACCAACAATTAGGGGCCAGGAAATAGTGCAGTGATTAAGCCTCATGTCTAGTGATTCCCCAACTTGGCTCTGACCCAAGCATCATGTAGTCCCTCCAGCACTGAAGGGGTCTACTCTGGAGACTCCCCAGAACTCCCATGCTGGAGTACTCACACTGAGCTGCTTCGCTGTTGGCCAGCGAGCACCGGAGCACCGCCTGAGACATACACCCCCAAAAAAAATTCAAATCAAAAAATTTAAAATAACTGCTAATCAAGTGGAATTTTTTGAAAAGGCAGCTAGTATCTATGGTTACCATCATTTATGCTTTCAAAAAAGACATTTTATTCCAAAAAGAATAGCGGTACACAACTTAGAATAAAGAAAAGTGCTTTTAAATCAAGCATGTTAGCCTACATGAAAATTTTGGTTGAGGGGGCTACACACACCAGTGCTCAGGACTTACTCCTGGCTCTGTGCTCAGAGATCACTTCTTATGTGCTTCCCGAACCATATGGGGTGGCGCGGATGGAACCTGGATTTGGTTGTGTGTAAGACAAGGATCCCACCATTTGTACTATTGCTCCAGGCCCCCAAAACTGGTTTTTAATATTTCGTTCCTTCCCTTTTTCTTTTCTTCCTTCTTTGTATCTTCCTCTTTCTTTTTTCCTCTCCTTTTATCAAAGCATAACTGTATTTGATATTATTGAATCATATTGTTGAAGGCCTGTATATAGTCCAGGAATAATAAACAAATCTAAATTTGTGGCAGGAAGTAGGTAAAGATTGCGGTTCCTTTCAAAGGTGTTTCTACTGTTGACTAATTGGACTGAAATAAGAAGCTATTTCATGATGGGTCAAAGATAATCTGGGAGACATGTTTTTCATACCTCTTTCTGAGGGAAACCCCAGTCAGTTTTGTAGCATATTTTCAGGATACTTTCCTGACAGGAGACTGGTTCTGAGATTCCTATTACGCCACGCATATCTTCCACATGCAACTTCTGTGTTATCAGAAAGGTGTTTTGAAGGAAATCTGAAGTGTTGACTGTTCCATAACTGGCCAGAGTCCATCTTTCAAAAAAAAAGTAAGAAATGCTCTATCAATGTACAGTCATTGTGTAAAGTCTTCAGTGACAATGAGAAGGGTTCAACTTTAGGTGATCTTTTCTTTTTTTTTTAATCTGTGGTGAATTTTAGAACCATCCACCAGAAATGCCTGTCATTTAAATTGCAAATGCTTTTGAGCAAAGGAAGCAGAATAAATTTGGATAATATTTACTTGCATTTTATTCTTTATTTTGTAGGAAGCCAGAGGATGAGAGATGTCTTTCCCCCTTTGCTTCTAAAAAAAACCCCTCTAGATTCAGACTGCCTGTTGTATGACATCAGAGATATTTTTATGACAGAGCAGAAGGTGGAAGACACAAAATAAACCTTTCCCTGCTCTACCACCCCTCTGCTCAGCTGCTGTTCTGGGTATGGAGCTCATGAAGCAGCTTATGCTGGCACAGCGAGGTCAGGAGTGACCATGCAAGGAGGCAGGAGTGTATGTTCCAGAGCGTGAAGAGAAATGGGCAGTTTAGGCTCATGATGAGTGTCTAAGAGATCAACAAGGCCCGTCTTATGAGGAAGCTCATCACTGATAGAGAAATTAAGGTCCAGTATCAAGAAAACTACTTACTCCCATTCTCAATGCTCCCGGCCATGTGGAGAGGAGTCTAACACCTGAACTCATTCCACCCTTAACTTCTCAGTCCACAAAGGAAAAAAAACCACCCAGGGTGGGTTGGGAGAAAGATCCAGGACAGCACATCCTTGTCATCTCAATGGTCCTTTGCTCTTTTCTGCTCTGATTGTTCCAAGCTCTGCCCAGAAGAGGAGGTCTGTGGTTGCCCACAGCACCTTTAGGTGGGGAAGAGAAGCCCTCTAGCTGGGTGGGTGAACCAGTCTAGCTGGAGATTAGTTTTAGCAAACCCTTCGCAAGTCTTCCCAACAGCACTTTATTTATCAGCATGTGATGTGCTGTTTTGCTCTCATAGAGATATTCTTGCATATGTCTCCCTCTCGAAAGATCCTGAACTCAAAATTAAAGACAAATTAGGTGCTATGCTTTGATCACTTCAAACACCAATAACAAGATAAGCTTTAGCTTGGGCACCAAAGTAGCTGATTCCCTGCCTTTCCTCTTTAAATCAACATTCAAGTATTAATTAATTAATTCATTCATTCATTCATTCATTCAACCAACATGAATTAACCTCCACAAGGTGCTTAGGGGCAGTGCTCAGCAGTGGAATATGGTAGATGGGTGACAGAGTATGAACTAGAAGCCTTGTCTCTGTTTGGGGCACCAGAGGTGTCTTCAGATCCTATTCATATCCCTCTAATTTAGAATAAATAATATCATTGATACATGCACATATTGTAGGTCAAGGTCATATTCCTACTAATTATTTAATATTTTTAGAGAAGTAAATTTTCTAAATCGCTTCAATTGGACAGAGTCCCATATATAAAAACAAGAGATGTGCCCAGCTTGGTATGAGTGATGACAAAATGGAGAGTCTTTTTTTATATATTTTATTATACCACCGTGAGACGTACAATTACAAAAATGTTCATGTTTGGGTTTTGGTCATACAGTGTTCCAGCACCCATCCCCTCCACCAGTACCCATTTTCCACCACCAATGTCCCTGATTCCTTTCCCCCTCCTCTACCCTGCCTCTATGGAAGGTTCTTTATCTCTTTTAACTCTTTCTCTTTCTCTCTCTCTCTCTATCTCTCTCTCACACACACACACACACAAACACAAACACACACTTTCTCTTTCCTTCTCTTACACATTGTGGATTGCAATGCATACATTTAGAGGTTAACATGTGTATCTTTTTGTCTGTATTCAATGCTCAGTTCTAGGCTGGTATTATCACTTTCGACAATTATTAGCACACTGTTCCCTTCACACATTTGTGGTAGATTCCACCTTTGACAAAACCTCCTAATCCATGTTTTTCCTGACCTTGGATATTGGTATCATTTTATATATATATATATATATATATATATATATATATATATATATATATATATATATATATCACTATCCTCCCGTTGATCATCTATTTGCTAGAGCGGGCACCAGTAATATCTCCATATATCCTGTCTCATGCTAGTAGAGCCCAAGGGCATCTATTGGCTCCAGGAACTCAAACCATTATATTAGCTCCAGAGCCTCAAACCATTATATTAGATCATGGGAATGAACTAATATAATTGTTACTGATATTTGGCATATCAAATAAAACAGGGTAGCTTTCCAGGCTTGTCATGCAGGTGGCATACCCTTGTAGTCACCTCTAAATATAGCATTTATAGATGAACCACGAGACGGGCTGTGATAGGCTATCGCTGGTGGAGTTCTAACGAGAGGGAAGTCCGGATGTGGAAAATGGCGCCCAATGGACCGCCATATATATATAATGCAGCCATTCTATATCTATTTTTTTCCTTCTGGCTAATTTCACTCAACATGATCCTCTCCATGTCCATCCATTTATAGGCAAATTTCATAACTTCACAAAATGGAGAGTCTTTTTTTTTTAAATTTTTTTTATTATACCACCGTGAAACATACAATTACAAAGGTGTTCATAATTGGTTCTTGGTAATACAGTATTCCAGCACCCATCCCTCCACCAGTGCCCCATTTCCACCACCAATGTACCCCTCCCCCTCCCGTCCCCCACCCGCCTTAATAGCAGGTACCCCAGTTTCCTCTCTTTCTCTCTCTATTTCTTTCTCTGTCTCTGCATCTCTCTCCCTCTTATTTTACACATTATGGCTAGCCCTGCAGATATTTAGAGTTTATCACTTAAGTCACTCTGTGTAAATTCAGTAGTGAGTTTTAATCTGCCACAAAATGGAGAGTCTTAATAGAGGAAGGATCTCTATTTATTTCAGCAGGAAGCCTCCCAAGAGGTGTTCAGAATGTCCAGGGGCCCCCATCAGTGGCTTTCAGCCAACCAGGGTAGAGGTTTCAATGTAAGGTCTAGAGGATGAGATATTTCTCTGACCATGTGGGGCTGTGAATACACAGGGCCATCTCAGCAGTGCTGAAGCCTTCTGAGGCTGCATATGGGAGCAATTGGGAAGCCATGTGGTATTGAGATAAAATCCAGATTGGGTGCGTGCTAGACATGCCTCTTAACTGTTCTACTTTGTCACAGCCCTTATATTATTTGTAAAGTTTAACTACTATTGAGAAATTTGCAGAATAGAGGGGTAAACAAATAGGACTTTCCCTTAAATAATATAGCAGTTATACAGATAGTGTGATAATTGACTGTCTTTTTGAGTAAAGCTACTCTATGACTTGGACAAAAAAAAACTAACCTCAACGTTGGTTCACAGAACGTAAGTTAAATTAGGTTCAAGGAAAGGAAGATCAAACAATAAAAATAAATAAGAGGCTCAATATAGTCCTCTTTCTTTTCCCCTATATAAAAATGTAGCAGTTATTGAAAATAAGTAAAGCCAAACATGTTCATCTCATGCTCAGTGGATTAAATTCTAAGTAGCTGATGACCAAAATGCCATGTAACTGAGGAATATAACATGCTATCAACCAGAGCACTATCTCCCTTGAGAACCTCAACAAAAACATTGGTAGCCCTTGTACCTTGCTCAGTTAAGGATCTCCAAGGAAAAGAACGATGACCTTAATATGTTAGAGTATTAGTTTTCTTACTTTCAGTTCTGGGCTTTGACTATGAAAATGCCAAAAACATTCTAAAATGTCCTATTTTCCCATTTGCCATATATTTGCTAAGGCCAAAAGTAGACTGCAAGAAATAGCTTTAGTTAGACTTTTCCTTAAGCATGTGGGAAAAGAAAGACACATTTCAGAGCCAGTTACTACCATGCATTAGTCATGGAAGGGAGGACTTTATGTACGAACTGTCACAAAACTTCTCCCTTGGCAAGGTGCTCTGACTCAACCGACTCTGAAGTGAGCACTTTGGGGGGTCCATTCAGTTCAATCTTCTTATGACCAAGACACACTCCTTCCTCTTTCATTGTGGCTGCCCCATTTCTCTACAAAGCAATTCCAAAATTGGGGATAGTAGCTCTCTCCGAGTAAAATTCAATTTTAAGTCCATAAAGATACAAATGAAAATGAATAGAATTAAATATGAGAGGGTTCCTTTATAATTCTACCAATGTCTGTCTAGGGATGTGTCTTATTTTTTTTTCCGATCTTATTTCATTTTATTATTTTTCCCCCCAAATATTGTTACACCATTTTAGACATACAATTGAAAGATGCTCATGTAGAGTTCTGGTTCTGCAGTGTTCCAACACCCATCCCTCCACCCAAACCATCTCCCATCACCAATGTCTCCACCTCCCTCCCCCCCTACCACACCTCAACTACTTGGCGGGTTCTGTATGTCATTTCTCTCCTCTTTATCTCTCCCCCCTGCCAAACTTTCCTGCTCTTCATGGAATTCAATGAATTAAAAGACATTACTGTTTCCACTATTTTAATGGACCACGCGCCGCAAAGCGGAAGCGCATACTGGGCTCGAACTGGTTTTGCTCTGTTGATATGGTCGTGAGGCAGTTTCCCAGCGTCTGGACAGCGAAAATGGTGGCTAGTGTGATGGGCGAGTCTCATCCGGCTGCTTCCGGGACCCCCAGAGGTGACGGGCCCACTCCCCAAACCCGTCTGCCCTCCTGGGGTCCCCTCTTCAGCTGGGCCCGGGCGAGCCGAGTTCCAGCCTCCCCAGCCTCTTCATGTTATGGCCGATGGCCCCTGGGCAGCTCCTGGGCGGGGCCACCAGGCTCGACAAAATGGAGAGGGGAATGGCCGAACCCTGACTCCATCTGATGAATTCCCAGTGATTCCCGCTTCTGGGAGCCGCCTACCTGGGCTCTAACTGGTTTTGCTCTGTTGATCTGGTCGTGAGGCAGTTTCCCAGCGTCTGGACAGTGAAAATGGTGGCTAGTGTGATGGGTGAGTCTCATCCGGCTGCTTCCCGGACCCCCAGAGGTGACGGGCCCACTCCCAAAACCTGTCTGCCCTCCTGGGGGGTCCCCTCTTCAGCTGGGCCGGGGCAAGTCCTGTCTTTTTTTTTTAAATAAGTAATTCTCCCATAAAACTAAGAATTGTACCACATAATTTTATCCTGTTTTGAGAAGGTTAGCCTCGAGAATGCTTAGGACCCCAGAAATTCTTTTTTTTTACCTTTGCTTTATAATTGAATCATCATGAATTTAAAGTTGCAAACATATTTGTGATTGATTTTCAGGTGTGTATTTTTCCAACGTCAATACCTTTGGTGCCCACTATGTTCTACCCATGTTCCCCAGATTTCCTCCCGCACGAGCTGCCTCTATGGCAGGCACTTTTCCCTTCCCTCATTGTGCTGGGGTTTCCTTCACTTAACATACCCCAGAAATTCTTGGCAGACTCGGCAGGCAGTTAATGTTAAGACCAGGGATATAGTGCTGAGTGTGTAGGCTCTGAGGTGCCAGAAATTACTGGGAACATTTTAGTCTCCCTCAGGGGCTACATCTCAGTGTACACAGAGCCCTGTAGGGCTACACCCAACAATGTTTAGGGACTCTGTGGTGTCTTCTGGCTCCACAGGGGTAGCTGCATGCAAAGTATGTGCCTTAATCCCTGATTATGTCTCTGACCCTACAATCCCAGCTTTATTTACAGCCCTTATGCCTTACTCAGGTTGGTATTAAACTTATTTAAAATCAGTTGAACCTTTTTTGATGAAATAATAAATGCTCTTACATTTAGCTACTTTGATGGCATATGTACTATGTCCATGCATCTTAGATTCTAGCCTTAATTCTGGTTTCATTTTCCCTCTGAAGTTACAGTTGAAAACTAGGTCTCACTGAGCAGGATGGAAATGAAAGTTCTATTGTATGCAAGCAGAAAATAAAGTGATTCTTTCTCTTATTCCCCCTTCAGGTCTACCTTGTGAAAGTATTTTTCCACTGTTTGTTGGATAAAATCTAAGGCAGTCCTCAATAATCTTATATTAAGTCTCAGGGGAAATAAAACCAATATAAATCCTCCAGTTACTTGTAGTCACAATGCTAGCTTCATTACAGTAATAGATGTTATTTCTATATGTAGGGAATATTCAACATTTAGAAGTGAGACTTCTTCCACACTGAGCTCTGCACATGATGGCTGCTAGGAAAAGGGCAATGGACAGTCCTTTCTATTGCCTTGAGTTTCTCTCCATCCCAGCTAATCTAGGACTCTAACACAGGCAGGCGTATGGAGGACCCAAGTCTTTTCTTTTTTCTTTTTATAAAAAATTATTACAGTGATTGACCAAGTTGTTCATAACAGCTGTTTCAGGCATTCATTGTTCAAACCGATCTCACCATACATATGACCTTCCTTCCGCAATCTTCTGTTTCCCACACAATCCCCAAGCCTGCCGCCTTAGCAGGCACAAATAAATTACCCCATACTGCTTGTTACAACTCAAAGACAAATGGAATCATATAGGGGTTAACAATAACGTCAATTTGTGATCATTTGTTATTTCTCACAATGGTGTTACTGAAGTCGTTGTCTAAGGATTTCTTGGTGCTAGTTGACTCTTCTGCATTATTGTTTTCACTCATTAAGCTCAGAGGTCTTCTATGAACTTTCTCATCATATTTGCTTTGGTTTTACTGGGCTGAAAATACTAAGAAATTTGAAGGTACTATGAAATTATAGACCTCATTCCCATGACCTGAAGCAATGGTTTGAGACTTTTTGTGTTCTTGGAGTGAACAGATGCCATTGGGCTACACTAGCACGTGACAGGACTATGAAGACGTTACTGGTGTTCACTAAAGCAAATCGATGAACTACAGGGAGACAAGTGATATGAAATTGCAGGAGCTATAGAACTGTAATCAATTTGGTGGCTTGATTATATTCCTTTCCATGGAGGAGGGGTGGGGTTCTGCTCTGCCTTTAGGCATAAAGGGTTCCTGCCTGCCCTCATTCTGAGGTGTTCAGCCTGGAATGGTTTACCTAGAAAGACTGCTGCATTACATTTTCAAGATTCATTGTGGATCCATGTTGTAGTTTGATCTGATCTCCTGGTGCATTTTGGGCTCACTACTGTCTCCCCACACACACACACACTACACACCTATGGAAGAAGGGGCCACAGACTTGCTGGTAATCAGTAGCAGTTTAATTCAAGTGAAGTCAGCCAGTGATAAGGATATAATGAAGTGTTGGGGTTATGGGGCTACAGATAAATGGCAAGCAATGAACAGATGTATAAGCCCCTTCCTTCAGGGAACAATCTTGTAGAGGATCAACCTAAGGGTAGAATTCCATCTAGGGCCCAGAACACTTTAGATTCCTACTAGGAGATCCACCCAAGGGTGAGATTCATTCTAGGGGCTTTTTTCTTTCTCATTTCCTTTACCAGCAATCCGTTTAAGCAATCATATTAAATTTACTTCTTTATAACATTTCTACTCATTTTGTATAAACACAATAAGAGATACAGACTTTTATCTACACACTGGCTAAGCTTAAAATGGTCTCTTTGTACTCTGGGAAAGGCTGGATTTTCCTGGGAATATCTTACCATATATGACACTACAGTTCTCTGGCCAAATTAGTTTTTCCTAACTCCAACAGGGTCCTTAATCAGTCACTTATTTTGGGGTCATAACAGAGTTTGTTTCATGACCATGCTCTTTACTTATTATACTTCTTATGGTTCTTAAGAACCATAAGAAGTTTTTCTTTTGACTGTCCCGTATCAAATCCAAGGTAGTTTACTTGCCACTTTTCCTGGGTTCATCCAATCCTTCCTCCATGGGAGTCACCTTTTGGAGTGTAAGGAACTACACATAGATTTGGAGTGTAAGGAACTACACATAGATTGACTATGCTTAGTCAATCTATGGCCAACTGAGGCTTAAGTCAGGTAAATGTGACAGATGCCCAGGAGTAAATATTTCAGAGTCAATTAAGTCCTATATTACAAAGGCATAGCATTAACTGTTTTCCTGTCTATACAGAAAAGGACATTGCTCTAACATAGAAATAATCTAAGGAAAAAGAAAAGAAATACTTCACTCACATAAACAATATCCAAAACCATCAGAAGGCTTAACTTTGTAAGTTGCTGTGTTCTGATTAGGCGATATCGTGACTAACAGGGTAAGAAGGACACAAAGAGAGGTTAAAGTTAAACACAGGGGATTGGGTGTGCCCTGATGGGAGAGGGTGTGCCCTCAGGAGCACTGGAATGGGTGAAATTCAATTAACCTATGCTCCCTGGAGGAGGGGAAAGGACGACTCAATGTTAAACCTAAAATGCCTAGGACTGTAATCCAAAAGATCTGGTTCGTTTCTATGCCAGAAGACGCTGGGTGTGGGCAGGGGCTGCTGGGCTTTCTGGTGGCAAGGCAAGCATCTTACCTGCTGTACTATATCTCTGATGGGTTCCTTAGAGAAACTTTTGTGGGTTCCTTAGACATCTCTTATTAGACCTCACACTGCCCAGGTACCTCACAAGTGGAATATACTAGTGATATGACTCTGATGATAACCCAACCCCAGTACCATACTCACTAGAGCTCCCTCGCTCTGATGCTGAGGGATTATCTCAGTTAACTTCTCTTGCAAGATCCCTTTCATACATACAGATAGATCAAGCTCCTACCTTCAATGCCAACTTGGTCCATCACTGTCTGTCTTCCCATTCATCATCGATTTGCTCGAGCGGGCACCAGTAATATCTCCATATGTCCTGTTACATGCTAGTAGAGCCCAAGGGCATCTGCTTGCTCCAGGAACATAAAGAGCTGCAAACCATTCCATCAGGTCACGGGAATGAGGTCTGTAACTGTTACTGATATTTGGCATATCAAATACGACACGGGTAACTTGCCAGGCTCTGCCGTGCTGGTGGCATACTCTTGTAGTGACCTCTGATCTCCAGCATTTATTGATGAACCACGTGGCCAACTTGGTCCATAGTCTGCATAAACTTTTTTTTTTTTTTTTTGAGTCACACCGGAGATCCTCAGGGGTTACTCCTGGCTCTTCGCTCAGGAACTACTCCTGGCGGTGCTCAGGGACCATATGGGATGCCAGGAGTCGAAACCGGGTTGGCTACATGCAAGGCAAACACCCTACCTGCTGGACTATCGCTCTGGCCCCTGCATAAACATTCTTAATTCTATATCCTACCCAGCCATGTCTTCTCTCCTTTTCTACATTTATAAAGGACTTCAGCTTGGCCTTTATTTAGGCTTCATGGGTATAGTTCAAACACATACCCCTGCCTTAGTAAGGTTATCAAATGTTGTCTCTGACACCATTTTTTATGAGAAAGAACTTATGTATCAACACTTAAGTAACAATAAAGTAGTTTTCTTCCTTTTCCAATGAATGGGGACAAAGGAATCAAAAACTTTCTTTTTGAAAATTTCCTCTTCAACCTCAACTCAGTATTTCCTGGGAGATGTTAGGATAGGCTATGCCACCTGCCCCTTGAGGTGTTGCAGGTGTAGCTGTGGTGCCCAGCTGCATCAGCAGATGACAGACAGAAGACAGGCTTGTCTACACCCAGAGCTCTGCCCTGTCGGCCTTGAATGGTTGAAGGTCTGACATAGAAAAAGTCTGGGTCCCCTGGGATGAACCCAGAGCCACGGCAGAGCCTGGCAAGCCACCCGTGGTGTATTCGTTATGCCCAAAACAGTAACAATAATGGACCTCATTCCCAACGAATGGAGACATTACTGGTGCCTGCTCAAGCAAATCGATGAGCAATGGGAAGACAAGTGATACAAGTGCAGTTAGGAGAGGCAAAACTAGCAAATAGTTTGGGCTCACATCTTTGCTAACTGTGTTTGTGAGGTGAACAGCTCCTCAAACACAATGTGGGAACTTATGACAGGGAATTACTGTTGACCTTTTGAGTCTCTAGTCAAAATTGAGAACAAAGATGTACTATTTTCACATTTTCGTCAAATCTAAAAGGCCAGGTTTATCTATAGTAACCTGCTGTCTCAAACCAAGACCAAGTTTTTTTTTTTTAAACAAAATGGCTAGGTTTCTGTTTCAAAATTCTGGAGAAGTGTTATAAGTAAATAAATGCAGAGATAAGAGCCAGGTTTATGATTTAGAGGTACAGCACATGCTTTGGTCACAAAAAGCCCTGGCTTCCATCCTGACGTGTACAAAAACAAAGGGCAAGAAAAAAATTCAGAGAGGAAAACTGCATGACATTTAATGAGTGGTCTAGAGATTATGACAGATGCTTAGCTAAGGGAATAAAATTGGGGGTTTGAATGATGATTCATCTGAGGACCATTGGGAGAAGGATTGCAGTAAAAGCAGAAGTTTGTCCAGTTTCAGGGAAACCCTAAAAATCACATTGGTAGTTTCAAGAGCAGGAGGCCAACATGTTGGCTGTGTGCAAGGCAAGTGCCTTGACCCTTGTACTATCTCCCTAGTCTGTCCCTCACCTCTCCAACAACTGGCCATAAATGTCTATAATCTTGGGAAAAGAACATCAACAAAGGTGGCCTAGGGCTCCAAATAACAGACACTGGGACATTGCACCACCCCATGTGTGCTCACACAAACACACACACATTTCTGCGCACACACACACACAAACACACACTGGCACAAACACACCTCTTTCCCAATCAGCATGTTTATTTCAGAAACTGCCTTCTGGGAGAGAAGAATTGCAAATAGTGACCTTGGAAACCGTGCCAGTCACCTTAATTAACCGGTCTAACCCTTCACATAGGATCAGAGAAGACTACCAAGAGTCACCAGACATTGATTGTCAAAAGGATGTGGGCAAACAACAGGGGATATGCGGGGTGGAAGTTGGCAAGAGCCTGGTCTGTCCAACACTTTAGTAAGGCCAGTTTAAAAGCTTGACCTGGGAACAGCTGAATACACCATGAAATTGGGCCCAGAAGGAGGCACTGATTCCTGCTGCTCTTGCTTTGTTTTAGGTGTATATGACAGTGATCTTAGAAGTCACTATCACTATCACTATCTTCCCATTCATCATCTATTTGCTAGAGCGGGTACCAGTAATATCTCTATATGTCCTGTCCCATGCTAGTAGAACCCAAAGGCATCCGCTTGCTCCAGGAACATAGAGAGCCTCAAACCATTATATTAGGTCACAGGAATGACCTAATATAAATGTTACTGGTATTTGGCATATCAAATACTACACGAGCAGCTTGCCAGGCTTGCTCTTAGAAGATGAAAAAAAAATAAGTTTTATGGGCTGGGCTACTAAGAAGTCTGAGTAAAAGTTCTCTTAGCAATCTTCTGGAAAATATTCACATCTGAAGGATTTTAGGGTGCCTGCAACAGGGGCAGGTTGAATTTCAGCACTGGTCCCTCCACCCCCAAAGAATCTGACAGGCCTCTTAAGTAGATGGAAAATGTCAGACTCTGCTCCAGAAAGGCATAAACTATTCTTCCCAGTTAGCTTGTTGCCAGGTAACCAGAAGCAATTTCCCAAAATTAGTCTTTAACATAGAAGGACCAAGAGAAATCCACAGAATGGTTAATTCGGAAGAAATTGCAAATTTCTTTTTAGCAAGGGAACCCAAGAAGACGAAAATAAAAATTAAGAGAGAGAAAGAGATAAGATCTGTGACCCACCAGCAGTAACACCTGCCCACCCGCCTACCTTTCCTCAGAGTTGAATTGTCAAAAAGAGTCTCTTGAGTCATAGATCTGAACCAACACACACCAATAATTCAAAGATTGCAGGCAAGAATAACACACAGATATGGAAGTTCTTTGGGTGAAAACTAGATGTGCCAAACTCAGATTTTAAAAAATTGTCTTAACACCTGAAATTTTTTTTTCATATGCCAACTGAATTCTGAGCAATATAAATGATCTGGCATGTGCTAATCATTCCCAACCAGTCATGTTGCCTAATACCATAATGTTGGAGTTATTACAAGCAATCTTGACCTCACAACTTTTTCTTCCTGTGATTCATGTTGAAGGCTGCTGCAGTATCACTTGTATCACTTATTTTCCCATTGTTCATCGATTTGCTCAAGTGGGCACCAGTAACGTCTCTATTCATTGGGAATGAGGTACATTATTGTTACTGTTTTTGGCATATCAAATACACCACAGGTAGCTTGCCAGGCTCTGCCATGGCTCTGGGTTCATCCCAGGTGGCCCAGTCTTTTTCTATGTCTGACCATCAACCATCCAGGGCCCACTGGGTATAGCCCTGGGTATAGACTGTCTCCTGTCTGCCACCTGCCCACACATCCAGGCACCACAGTCACACCTACAACACCTCAAGGGGCAGGTGGTAGGGCTACTGCAGTATATCCTGAGTTATTTTTTCCCAGATGTGGCACACTGCCAGCAATTTCTATCTTCATTGTCTACGTACCAACATCCACATACAAAGAAGATGAAATTGAGAATTTCTACATGGAATTGGAGTTCTATAAAAAAGATCACACCTTCTACAAGATCATAGTCGGTGATTTTAATGCCAAGATAGGAACAAGAAGATCGGCTGAAGACCTCCTCATCGGGACCCATGGCCTAGAATGGAACGAACAGGGTGAGAGACTATCTGAGTTGATCATGTCCACCAAGACCATTCATGGGAACTCACAGTTCCAGAAGGCTGAAGCGAAACATTGGACATGGGAATCTCCTGGCGGACAGTTCCACAATGAAATTGACCACATCATCTTCAATCGATGGTTTTGTCTGACCAATGTAGCTGTCGTCCCCAAATTCCAAAAAGGATCGGACCACATTAATGATCACTTCTTTGTAGAATGGTGAGATCCTGGTGGTGAATCCGTAATACAGCTCACGAAGGATCTTTATGTATTGGGTTTGAACGCCCCTGTTTGGCTAGGGCTTTGATGACTGCTTCAGTCTCCACAGAATCAAAGGCTTTCTGTAAATCAATGAACGTGAGACAGAGCGGCATCTTGTACTCCCTACAAACCTGGATGAGCTTGGTTACTGTGTGGATATGGTCGATTGTGCTGAATCCTTTCCGAAAGTCTGCTTGCTCACATGGTTGTCTTTCATCTAGTGTTCTGCTAATCCTGTTCAGGATGACTCGTGTAAACAGCTTGTAGATGACGGACAATAGGCAGATGGGGCGATAGTTGCCGATGTCATGAATGTCTCCCTTCTTGAACAGTAGGACTGTCCTGCTGATTTTCCACTGGGAGGGCACCTTGCATTCGGACAGGTAGCGTGTGAAGAGGTGAGCCAGCGTATTGATGAGTACCGATGGCAGATTCTTCAGGTGTTTGGGTCTGATTTTGTCTGGGCCTGGTGCTGTTCCCTTCTTCACTGACGAGATGGCATGTCGGATTTCAGAAGGGAGAACGTTGGGAATGACATATCCATCCTGTGGAATTTGGTATGTGGGCAGGTGGATGTGGCTGTCAAAGATTTGAGTAGAAGCCCTGGATAATCTTCTCCATTGCCTTTCTGGAAGATGTGATAGATCCATCAGGGCGTCGGAGGGCAGCCATCTTGGTCTTATAGTTGGCGAAGGACAGGTGGGCAGTCGCGAATACTTTTCCCGGCTTCTGCTGCATCTTCCAGTATTTCTGCTCTTCTGTCTTTGAGGTCTTCTTTTATCACTTCTCTGCACCGTTTAGCAAGCTTGGACATTAGCATTTGGTCTCCTGAGGGTCGCACCTTGCCACGTTGGCGAATGAGCTCAACAGTTTCTGAAGACAGGCATCCTTTTGTGTCTTTCTCTCTCTCGGCATTCTTCGCACAATCATGGAGGTGCTGAACCAGTCGGTTGTATTCTTCATTGATGTCGTTAATGATGGTATCTTCCCATGTTGCTGCAATGGTGCCAAAGAGTTCCCAGTTGGTGGTCGTTCTGGGAGTTCTCTTCTTAAACTTTGCAGCCTTTTCTCCCCGTTGCGGGAAGTAGAATTTTGCACAAAGGAGACTGTGGTCTGATCCTTTTTTGGAATTTGGGGACGACAGCTACATTGGTCAGACAAAACCATCGATTGAAGATGATGTGGTCAATTTCATTGTGGAACTGTCCGCCAGGAGATTCCCATGTCCAACGTTTCACTTCAGCCATCTGGAACTGTGAGTTCCCATGAATGGTCTTGGTGGACATGATCAACTCAGATAGTCTCTCACCCTGTTCGTTCCATTCTAGGCCATGGGTCCCGATGTGGAGTTCTTCAGCCGATCTTCTTGTTCCTATCTTGGCATTAAAATCACCGACTATGATCTTGTAGAAGGTGTGATCTTTTTATAGAACTCCAATTCCATGTAGAAATTCTCAATTTCACTTCTTTGTATGTGGATGTTGGTGCGTAGACAATGAAGATAGAAATTGCTGGCAGTGGGCCACATCTCTTCAAGTGTAATTGTCCTATTCGGTTTGTTAGGCATTCAAATGAATCAATGTTGACAGCCATGTTCGTGTTGACAAGGACACCAACGCCACCCGACGCCTCTTTCGTCGCATGTTTCAAGGAACAATTCTTCTCCAGTGTCAAATACAGCATGATGCAACTGGCGCCTCCTCGTCTCAGTCAGACCAATGATGTCGTACTTGATCTTTTTCGCTTGCAACATCAGATCCTCAATATATGCTTCCGATGCCAGCATACGTGCATTGAAAGTACAGACAGTCATTTTAGTCCTTCTTCGTTTTGGCAGCCTAGGATGGCCATGAAATTTTATCAGGCACTGCTTGTTTGCCTTTCTTACTGCTGCCGTATTAAGGGCTCTTTCGGGGTCAGGAAAATAAGCATTTCTGTTACTGGATTTGGCATATCTAACACGTATCGGACAGCTTGCTAGGCTCTGCCATGTGGGTGCTATATACTCATTACTTTGTGGGGCTCTCTCAGAGGGTGGGTAGAATATTTATGGTAATTTCGAGGTATATCACATGGGGCATAGCGCCCCGCGCAACGGGAAAAGCTGGTTTCTGCTCTGCTGGTTGTACCTGTGTCTTAGGCTCAAGCATTCCTGGGCTTGAAATACTCTCCTCTGAAGGGCGGATCTCTGCGGGATGGGTCCTTGTAGGCTGGGTTTCTGACAAGCCAGGCTGGAGATTGGATTAATCTGCGGGCTGGAGACTGGCACCTTTGTGCCAGTCTGATTCTCTGTCTGACTCTCTCTCTCTCCCTTGCCTTTTCTTTATCTCTCTCTCTCTATATATATATATATCTATCTTTTCTCTCTCTCACACACACACACAGAATGAATGCAACTAACGTAGATACAACAAGGTCTGATGAAGTTTGCCTTCTCCTGGAGTGTGCCCTCAGTGGACAGTTGGCCAATTCCTGTTATTACATTATTCCTTGTTGTTGGGTGGCATGCCCTACTGAGCTTTAGACTCCAGCTACATGTAACTTATGTGAAGAGCTGCTCCCTGCCTTTAGGGAATCTCCAGAGCAGACACAATGGGAGATTGGGCAGAATTGAATTGATTTCATAATTTTATATAGCATAAATATTCTTACTATGAATCTTGCTTGCCCTAGTTCAATACTCTTCCTACTCCCCACAGATCCCCATGAGGGACATACATGTAGATATTCCAAGAGGACTTGGCCACCTTGGATCAACCATAATGTAATCAGTCCTCCTAGTTCAGAGAGACATGCCAGTGTACCTCTGGGCAAACTGACATGTCTGTGATATTAAAGGCAATGCCAAAGTGAATTATTTTGACAGATTTTGGAACTTAGTCTGACCTAGAGTCTGTAATCAGCTGGCTATATATTCATGGTAAGAAGTATCAATACCTCGGCAGAGCCTCACAACAAGCCAGACCACCCCCTCCTCACTCCACGGGCGCCGCCATTTTCCACTTTTGGACTTCCCTCGTCAGAACTCCACCCAGCAGACCAGCCCATCACAGCCGGGATCATCGACACCCACCCTGCAGCAGCTTTTTCCTCAATCCGGCCCAGGTATGCTGGTCCAGAGACTCTCACTCATGGGGCAGAGCTGTTCCTTGCTCTCCCTGTGCACAGCCATTCATGAGGCAGTCGGGAGGCATGGCGGGTTCTAGCCCTGGCCCACCACCTCGGCAGAGCCTCACAACAAGCCAGACCACCCCTCCCTCACTCCACGGGCGCCGCCATTTTCCACTTTTGGACTTCCCTCTCATCAGAACTCCACCCAGCAGACCAGCCCATCACAGCATGGCTCGCGGCCTACCTGCGGCTCGCGCGGTTCATCAATAAATGCTTTATTTGGAGGTGTTTAAAAGAGTTTGCCTCCTGCTCGGCAAGCCTGGCAAGCTTTTCGTGTTGTATATGATATGCCAAATTCCAGTAACAATTATATTAGGTCATTCCCATGACCTAATATAATGGTTTGAGCTCTTTATGTTCCTGTAGCAAGCCGATGCCCCTGGCTCTACTAACATGAGACAGGACATATGGAGATATTACTGGTGCCCACTCTAGCAAATAGATGATCAACAGGAAGATCGTGATCGTGATCAAAGAAGTATCAATGCCATTCTCTACAAATTACATTCTGAACTGCTTTCTGCTTCAGAGATGCAGCCCCTCCCCACTCTGCTAAGGGAGATATTATCTCAGGGAGTCAGCTCTGGCATTGTGAAGCCAAGGGGCCCACCTGAAGATCTGCATTTTAATATGGTCATTTACCTGGTTTCCTCTCTAGATAGCCCAGTCCACGATGGGCTGGGCTGGAGTTTTTTGGTGGGCTTCTATCTATAAAATAAACTAGGAGAAAGAAGAAAGGGCTTTTGGCCATTTTGCTTCTCTTTGTTCTCTGCCTTTCCTCTCTCTCTGTTCTTTTTCCTGTTGGGCCTTAGCACTTGGTAGCGGTCATCTTGGTCTAGGATTCTAAACCTACATGTGGCTGCGGCCCAGCTAGGAACCTAAAGTCTGGGTTTTTCCTGTTACTGGATTGTATACCAGAACCTGTGAGAGTAAAGCCTTTTTAAAACTCTGCGGGACTCCTGAGTTTTCATCCATTCCCTGCCGACTTCGGAAGTAGAAGGGAACTCATTTCCTGATGTCATTGGGGACCCCAGTGGCTCCCCAACACCTTCCCAAATATGATTCTCCTTTTATTACAAAATCTCTATGATTCTATCTTGTTGCAGGATTCCTCTAAGACCCTCTGCATCTGCTCTGGATTGCCTCCCTGCAAATAACTTTGTAGATAAGGGGGTAGTCTAAATGTGGCAGTTTATCTGACTATGTAATCTGTACCAGCTGGCATAAATATTCTCTCATGCTACCACAATCATCGTGGGACTAGCTAGATCTTACCAGCATATTTGCCTGGCCACGTTGGATCTCTAAGTAATTAGACCAGAGAGAAATGCTGTTTGTCTCCAAGCAAGCAAGCAAGCATGGCTCCCTGATAACTCAAAGGCAACTAAAATACAAAACTACCATGAAGTAGACGAGACTTGTGAAGACTTGGAGAAATATTTAACTGGCATTAGTATTAGTCTTTGGTACAGAGACATGCCATCTCAGAAACCCCCCTTTTTACCCTATAAAGGCTTTTCCAGGCAGATCTTGGCTCAAGACACTAGCATATAAAAGGGCCAAGGTGAGGTGCTGGGAGAAATTACCTGAGGGCATTTGACCCTCCCTGCTTTCCATAATAGTGGGAGGGAGGTCTGAGTTGCAGGGGTATAAAACTAGCTTGCTTCCTCTCTCCGCGCTCTCTTTTTTGGGCTCTCTCTTTGTGAGCTCGCACCCTTCTTGGGGAGTCTTGTCTTTGTCTCCTCTTTACAGGGCCTTTACGTGGTGGCCGCCATCTTGGCCTACACGTGGCTGGGGTTCTAAGCCGGGAATCCTAAGCACCAGGTTTTTCTATTGCTAATTTGTATGCCTGAACCTGTGATAAGTAAAGCCTTTTAAAACTGCATCGGATTCCTGAGTCTTCATCCATTCCCGCCGGCTTTTGGAGATAGAAGGGAACTCGCACACTGACACTATTGGGGACCCCAGCAGCATCCCGACACTATCTAAAGTCAACCTTTTCGTTACTATTTTAGATTCTATTTTATATTTTATATTGAAACTTATTGCTCCAGCTTTTTTATTGTCTCCTTTTTTCTTTATCACTTTAATTTCTTGCCTGTTTTTCTAGAATCACTGCTGTCGACACACAATCATGCAAAAACTTCTCTCTCTTGTCTCTCTCTGTATTGCTCTGTCTATTTCTATCTCTCTGTCTCTATATCTTTGTCTCTGTCTCTCTCTGATTCTCTCTCTTTCTCTGTCTGTCTGTCTGTCTGTCTGTCTGTCTCTCTCTCTCTCTCTCTCTCTCTCTCTCTCTCTCTCCTTTATCCTTATCAAACTCCTACACCATTTTCCTCTGTTTCTTTTAATAGAAAAACTCTCCCAGCTTGGGGAGAAAGCTCAAGGGGCTGGAGCACATGTTGAGCATGCACAGTCCCTGGGTTTAATTCCAGCACAGCATGACCTCCCCAAGCATTGCCAAAACACAGACCTACTGACCCCTAGCACACGCATGCATACACACACACACACACACACACACACACACACGAGAGAGAGAGAGAGAGAGGAAAACACATCCCCATTGTCTATTTTCTGCTTCCTGTTTCTTTTTGCCCAGTGTCTTATGCACACACTCCAAATAGATTTCCACCCCCATCAATCCACGAAAAATGTGCAAGTGTTCTTACCAAGGTCACAATGATCTCCTGTTGCTACAGTAATGGTGAATCATTAGCCTTCCCTTTTCTTTGACTCACTAGCAAATGAAGACTTTTAGTTTTTCTTTTTTCCCCCAATTTTTTTAATTAGGGGTTCAGGGACTACTCCAGGCACTAACTACTTCTTCTTATAAAACTCATGTCCAAGACATAACTGGATTTTTGTCTTATTTCATGGAAATGAGAAATCTGGCAGAGGTAGGTGGTGTCCAGGGGATGCTCTGCTGGTGATGTCCAAGATTTACTCCTAGTTCTGTGCTCAGGGGGCCATTCCTGGTGGTGCTTGGGGAGCCACATTTAATGCTGGTAACTGAACAGGGGTCAGCCTTATGCAAGGAAAGCACCTTAATCCCTATAAAATCTCTCTGAGTACTAGGAGAATTTTTTTTTGCTTTTTTGGGTGACACCTGGAGATGCTCAGGGGTCACCTGGTTCTGCACTCAGGAATTACCCATGGCAGTGCTCAAGGACCACATGGGATACCAAGATCAAACTGGGGTTGACCACCTATAAGGCAAGCACTCTACCGTTTGGACTATTGCTCTGGCCCCTAAAATTCTTATTCTCAGAAAGCAAGCAAATGAAGAAGAAAATTTCCAGAACCTAAATTAGAGGTCAACAATTTTTTTGTTCATGAAAATGATGTTGGGATGCAGCTAGGGAGTTGGTCATTAAAACTTCTAAAGAGTGGCAGACATGCTCTGGGATTCCCTCCTTAACCCTACCTTCTAATTCACATTCCACCCAATGCCCCTAAATATGGGATGTATCAGCCACATTTTCTAGTTGCATTGACTACAGAGAAGGTGATGTATAACACATCTGTGATTGCATGCAATTATAAAAAACCTCCCCCTTTTTCTTCTTTCTTTTTTGACAAGATCCACTTTTACAAAGAGACAAGTGCCAGTGAATCTGTCTCCCTGGCTGTTTTTTTAAGAAGCAAATATCCATGTTGGGTGGTCCATGTAGTAGGTATCTGAAAGTGGCCTATAGAATGTAAGTGCAGCCATCTCCAAATACAGAGATTCCAAATTCTACAACTTTAGGAAAATCGATTTAAAATGGATTTGTAAGCAAACTCTTCCCAGTCAAGCCTTCAGCTGATTCTGCAGCCCACTTAATACTTTCATTATAGCTTTTGGAGAGAGACCCTGATCAGAAAAACTCTGTGGTGCTGGCACAGAAGTCTAACTCAAAGAAGTTGTGAGATAATAAACATGCATTGTCTTACCTCGAGGCAGGTGGCCCCCTTTTTGGTTTTGTTTTGGTGTTTTTTTTTCTTTTTTAGGTCACACCTGGCAATGCTCAGGGGTTACTCCTGGCTCTTTGCTCAGGAATTACTCTTAGCGGTGCTCAGGGGACCATATGGGATGCCGGGGATTGAACCCGGCTCGGCCACATGCAAGGCAAATGCCCTACCCGCTATGGTATCCTTCTGACCCCTTGTCTGTATTTCAGATTTCATATATTACTGAGTTCATATGGGGTGGGTATTTCTTAGATATTTTTGGTTTAATACAGAAAAATACAGTTTTTTTCTGTATTAGTTAAACTTGTTTGGAGGTTCTAGCAAACAAGTTAGCTAGAACTAACTTAACATCCATCCATCCATCCATCCATCATCCATCCATCCACTCTCACCCAATCCATCCATCCATCAGTCCATCCACATATCCATTCATCCAACCATCCATCCATCCACCCTCCCACCCACTCACCCAACCCATCCATCCACCCATCATTCCTCCTTCCATCCAGGCATCTTCCATCTATCTACCCATCCAATGCCTGTCCACCGTTATCCTTCATCCATCATCATCCATCCATGCACTCAACCCACCCATCTGTTCACCAGCCCACCCACCCCCTTCCCCCATTGTTCATCCATCCACCATCTCTGCTAATCATCATATTATTTCATCTTTTTGCTGCATGCATGTAGAACAATCTTACCAAGTCTCCCCCTTTTCCTTTTTAAAAATTGCTAAGTTTTAAAAATGCGTTTTTTATTCAGTTTAGGTAACTTTGTCATAATAGTATTAATGTTCATGGTATTTTTTTTGGGTTTTTTTTGTTTTTGCTTTTTTTTGGGGGTCATACCCAGCAATGCTCAGGGGTTACTCCGGGCTCTGCACTCAGGAATTACTCCTGGTGGTGCACAGGGGACCATATAGGGTGCTGGGAAGTGAAGCCTGGTCAGCTGCATGCAAGGCAAACGCCCTCCCTGCTGTACTATCGCTCCAGCCCAGGTATTTCTTTTTGAAAAAACAGATATATTTGTTTATATTAACCTGAAAACCTGGGAGGGAATTAATTTGAAATTGAATTTTTGTGGTGCTGCTGTATTCACTCTGACTGTGAGTAGAATACAGGAATTCACCCTCATGTCGTCAACTCTATACTGTGACACGCAGCTCAGCCACCAGTGCCGCATGGACCATGGGTTTGCTTTATGACCATGCAAATGAAGCCCAGTTCAAGTCACTGCTGTATTCGGGCTCCCAGGATTTAATTGTGCCAATACGTCTCTTTTAGAGTTGCTACTGGCTCTCACTGTGCCCAGCCGCTCATGAGGTTCCGGGACGGATGGCGAGGTTCTAGCCCTGGCCCGCCACCCCAGCAGGGCCTCACAACAAGCCAGACGACCCCTACTCCATAAGGACCTCCATTTTCCACATCCGGACTTCCCCCTCATCAGAACTCCACCCAGCAGACCAGCCTATCACAGCCTGGCTTGTGCAGCCACTTGTGGCCGCGGTTCATCAATAAATGCTGGATTTTGAAATGACTACAAGAGTATGCTACCCGCAAGGCAGAGCCTGGCAAGCTACCCATGTCGTATTTGATATGCCAAATACCAGTAACAATTATAGACCTCATTCCCATGACCTGATGGAATGGTTAGAGGCTCTTTATGTTCCTGGAGCAAGCAGGTGCCCTTGGGCTCTATTTGCATGAGACAGGTCATATGGAGATGTTACTGGTGCCCGCTCGAGCAAATCGATGATGAACGGGAAGACAGTGATACAGTGATACAGTGATTAGTTAAGCTATAGATAACAGATACATGGTGCAGAGCTGCTACTGGCTCTCCCTGTGCTCAGCTGATCATGAAGCTTCCGGGAGGGAAGACAGGTTCTAGCCCTGACCCGCCATCCCAGTAGAGCTTCACAAGAAGCCAGAGGAACCCCCACATCATGAGGGCAGCCATTTTCTTTTTTTTTTTTTTTTTGCTTTTTTGGGTCACACCCGGCAATGCTCAGGGGTTACTCCTGGCTCTGCACTCAAGAATTACTCCTGGCAGTGCTCGGAGGACCATATGGGATGCCGGG
>JAJIBD010012293.1:0-51855 GCA_021461705.1 Cryptotis parvus
TCGGCTCCACCCTGCGGAGTAGCCGGGCGCCCCCCACCCCTCGGTGAATGGTACGGCCCCCGCCCCCTCGGCCTCTCTCCTCCGCCTGGCGGCGAGCGACAAGCCCCCACGGTGCAGACGCGGAACTGACCGCGCGCCCGCAGCGGCGCCCGCGCCCGGGAGCCCCTGACGCTCCGCCGCGGCTGCCGGGGGGCCGTCGGGCGGCGCTGGCCGGTCCCGCGAGGCTGGCGAGGTAGCGAGATCGGGGGCCGGAAAGGAGTGCGAGGGGCGTGGGGTCTCGCGGGAAGGGGGCGGGGCTGGGAGGGGGGGCGCCCCGGGCCGCTGCGGGGGTGCCGGCTGCGCGTCTGGATTCGCTGGGCACCCCGGGCTGGGTCCCTGCCGGGCCGCGCCGGTTCCGGGGCGGGGGAGCTGTCCAGCAGGTGGGGGGGCGGGCCTCGGGCCGCGCCAGGTAAGCGTCTGCGTGTGTGCCCAGGGCCCGGAGAACTGCGTGAATTAATTTGTATATTTTGGGGGTGTCTTAGACTAAAGCATTTGTTGTTGGTTTTAAAATTCGGCGTTTCCCACTGGGCTGGCTGGCGAGAGCGGAGACACCGTGTCATGTTCCTGCCGCAATTGCTTCCCCCTCTTTCCTGTCCTCCTCCTCCTGAGCCCTGCTGGGGGTGCCCTGGACCTTCCCCACCCCGCACCCCCACGCTGGACCCGTCTGGGCCGCCTGCAAGGTCACTGCCTGGGGAGAGGGAGGAGGGCAGAAGCGCGCGTCAGCAGATGTCACAGCGCTGTCGGGTTCCTGTGGTTTTGCGCTGACATCCTGCCTCCTGCGAGGGGACCGGCCCAAACACATGGTTCGTGTGGCCATGGGGAGGCTGAGAAGACTCATTGGGAGGCCCGTGGCTGCTAAATCTGCGGCTGGGTGGATGGATGGTGAGGATCTTGAGCAGATGGGGATGCTGCAAGAGCCGGTGCCTTTGGCATACCGGAAACGGGCGCCAGAGGTGGGGTGTGCCTGCCTGAGCACCCAGTTGAGCCTGCACCTGGGCGAGTAGCAAGGCAGAGTGTATGGTAGAGGAAGACCTGGGGCCTTGCCGGGAGGGGAGAGAGGAGGAGGAAAAACTCTGCCTCGCTTTGCTGCGCCAATCACCAAAGGCAGTGATGCTGCTGAGACCCTAATGGCGACTGGAATCTTATCCCAAGTGGCTCGGACCCTCCTACAGTCTGGATTCCCAGGAGGGAGAGAGGCATGCCCGTGACATGAGTTCGGGCAAATGCTTCTCACTGGAGGGGGCTGGGGTCCTACCCGGCCAGGCCTGCTGGCTGAGATGGGTTAGTAGAAGATGCTTCCGGGTGAGCTCTGAGATCAGGCCAGGGAAGGATCCTGGTTTGCAACCCGAACAGAAATTTGGAGCCTGGGTCAGGAGCCCCAGGCCTGTTTGTTGCTTAGCCCGGGGCATTTTCCACAGGACTCTTTGATGGAGTGAGTGATGTTTTCATTCTTCTCCCTTTTCATGTGTCTGTTTCCCTTCCCATATCTCGTGCTTGGGAGAAGCTCCTTCTCCTCAGCCCCAAACAGGGCCCCTGGTTTCTGCAGCTGGTTGCCGGCTCAGCAGCAGAGGGGTGAACTAGAACATTTTTGTTTTTACAAAGACTGTGATGCCAGGAAATGAGTATATGACACGTTTGGGAACTTGGTTTTGATTCTTTGCTACAGAGATATTTCTGTCAAAATCCAGAACTAGGTCAAAGTGCCATCTAGAGGCAGATGGGGGGGTTGGGTGGGAATAACCTGATAGTTAGCAGGTGCTCACAGTGGACTCACAACCCCTAGATTCAAGACCGGTGAATTGTTCTGGTCCTGGCCTACTCTGGAGTAGCAGCTGCGAGCACTGTGCGGTCACCAAGCAGGGGAGGGACCGTGGTTCTGCTATAAATAGTGCTGGGAGCCAGAGTCGCTATGGAGACAACACCGAATCGGATTACCTGCAGGTCCTCCGTTGAGAGCAAGGGAGGAGGGGGCCATATTTTGAGGAGTTGAGAGGTGCTGTGAATAGATCTTTTTAATTATTAAAGGAAAAAACAAGCTTGTACTTGTGGTCCAGTAGGGCTTTCAGCGTGCAGGAGGGTGTCTGTGTATGGAGTTCACGCAGCAGCAAAGAAGGGAGTGTCTGCGGTGTCACGGGATTCTGTATATGTGTCGTGAATAATCTTGGTGTCGTGGGGCCAGGGCTGGAATCCTGGAAATAGCCCGGGAGGAGTGGGAAGATGGGTTTTGTCGGGAGCAGTGTATGGAGAACCAATAGAAAGTAAATGACAATGAATGGCACATCAGCTTTTCCTGATTCAGGGCTAGGAGTTAGGGATTCCTCTCCCTGCCCTTAGAGAAATGTGTCATTTCTGCATCCCAATGCTAATCTTTGTGAGATGCGGAAGGATAAGGCCTCCTTTGGGTGTACGGTTTCAATGACTCCAATCCCACACCAGCACAGGAGGGAAGACCATGATTCAGCACCAAGGGCAGAGCCAGTGGCCAGCGCTGCTGGGGTCCCTGTCTCGTTTGAAGAGGGGAGAGAAATAGCTCAGGGGAAGGAGCACTTAGGGCACAGATGTTCTCCTTTTGCAGTCACGTGGGGCCGAGTGGCCAGCTGCAGCTGCTGGTGCCGATTAGCTACACACTCTATATGCTAGAATTGTGTGGCCCTAAAAGCAAGTGCAGGAACAGCACGTAATTAGGTCGCCGTCTGGAGCTTGGAGTGTGGGTGAGTGTTGATCAGAGAGCCTGGCTTAATTGGCACCGTCCGGACAGTGCCCTAGCGGTCCTGACAGTGACTTTGGTTTTTGTTAGATTAGCCCCAGTCTGTCCAGCACAAGGCTGAAAAATGAGCCTGGTGACTGCGTGGGGAGGGGGACCGTGGCTCTTCCTCCTCCTTGACATTTGACTCTAAACCTGGGCAGAACTGGGGGCTGGGAAAGGTGTCGGGTTTGCTCCTGTCTGCGGCACCGAGCTGGAGGGCTTGTGACCTCCGCCTGCCCAGGACCGGTCCCTTAGGCTTATCAGGACTTTTCTTTTGGACTTGCAGAATTCCTCCCTCAGACACTGGCTCCTTGCTCGCTGCCTGGCCGTGTCTCTGAGATGAACAGCTGAGTTGGAACCATGGTGCAGAAGAAGAAGCTCTGCCCTCGGCTGCTTGACTATCTAGTGATCGTTGGGGCGAGGTAACGACGGATTACTTGCTCGGTCTTGTCATCGCATCATTTGCTGTCCTCCCCTTTCCCCTGGTTTCCTCCTTCCCCTGTTGCGAGGAACCCTGATATTCAGGGTGAGAACAGCCCTGAGGAGCAGAGCAAAAGGGTCGGGGCCTGGAAGAGCAAGACCCCAAGCTCCCTTATACAGTGCTATGCGCTGTCTCAGCCCAGGGCCTTCATTTTGTGAACAGGATAAGTAGAAAGTCCGCCTTCGATAAATGGCCAACAGATATGCCTGAAAGGTGGTAATCATTTTAAGGCGTTTGTGATTTTTTTTTTTGCTTTTTGGGGTCACACCTGGCAATGCTCAGGGGTTTCTCCTGGCTCTGCACTCAGGAATTACTCCTGGCGGTGCTCGGGGGACCATATGGGATGCCGGGATCGAATCCAGGCTGGCACGGGCCGGCGCGTTCAAGGCAGACGCCCTACCCACTGGGCTATCGCTCCGCCCTAGTGTGATTTTATGGTCTCTTGCTGATGTCAGCTGGGCCTGGTGTCACAAGGCCTTACCCAGGGGCTGAAGGGGGCCAGCAGTGCCCCCGTTTCCCAGGGACCCCACAGTGCGTCCACCCTAACAGCTGTGGCTCTTTGCTAACCCTAACTTGAGCGAGCTCAGCCTCTCCTCTCACAGCGGGGGCAGCGGGGAGCGGGTCCACATCCAGCTTCCTGCTCCTCAGGCACCCAAGCAGCGACAGCGTGGCGCAGACCCCGGGCTGCTGCGGCGGTACCCCCTGGAGGATCACGCCGAGTTTCCCCTGCCACCCGATGTCGTGTTCTTCTGCCAGCCCGAGGGCTGCCTGAGCGTGCGGCAGCGGCGCCTGAGCCTACGGGGACGACACCTCCTTTGTCTTCACCCTCACGGACAAGGACACTGGTGTCACGCGTTATGGCATCTGTGTCAACTTCTACCGCTCCTTCCAGAAACGCCTGCCTAAGGAGAAGGGGGACGGTGGGACGGGCCCCCTGGGAAGGAAGGCCCCGGGCCCCGGTGCGTTGGAAGAGACGGGTGTCGAGGGCAATGAGAGCTCGGAGAGTGGCTCGTCCCTGCAGCCGCCCAGCGCCGACTCCACCCCAGACGTCAACCAGTCTCCTCGGGCCAGACGCCGGGCCAAGGGCGGCAGCCGGTCCCGGAACAGCACCCTGGCGTCGCTATGTGTGCTCAGCCACTACCCCTTCTTTTCCACTTTCCGGGAGTGTCTCTACACCCTCAAGCGCCTGGTGGACTGCTGCAGCAGCGGCTGCTGGCCAAGAAGCCGGGCATCCCTCGAGGCATTCAGAGGTAGGGTGACCACAGTCTCCGTGGGTGCTAGGAGAGTCAAGGGCTGTTTGGTCAGTGAGGGCAGAGTATGTTTCCTCCGAGGCCCAAGCCGTATAAAGCCTGACCTGGGTGATTGGAAAAATTGGAAATAATGGTGGGGATTAGTGTTGAAATGTTGGATGCCCGGGGCCGGAGCGATAGCACAGCGGGGAGGGCGTTTTCCTTGCTCGTAGCCAACCGGGTTCATTCCCCAGCATCCCATATGGTCCCCGAGGCACCGCCAGGAGTAATTCCTGAGCGAAGAGCCAGGAGTAACCCCTGAGTGCCGCCAGGTGTGACCCAAAAAGCAAAAAAAAAAAAAAAAAAAAACTGGATACCCGTAGAAATTACCAACTATGGTAAAAAAATAAAAAAGGGGGCCAGTATGATAGTACAGTGGGGAGGGTACTGACCCACCAGGCACTGACCCACCAGGAGTAATTCCTGAGTGTAGAGCAGGAGTAACCCCTGTGCATTGCTGGGTGTGACCCAAAAAGAAAACACACACACACACACACACACACACACACACACACACACACACAGCAGCCTGACTCCTTCCAAACTGTGTGAGTCCTCGCTAAGTGCCATGTGTTGGGTGTGGGGTGTTGGAGTCCTGGCTTCCTGGGAGCAGGCCAGGGAGCTCTGCCTTCCGCACCGCCCTGCGCTCACCTCCCTCACCCCTTGAGGGCACCCTCAGGTCCTCACTGAGCCCAGAGAGAGCTCTTCGGTCTGCTCGTCCCCCTCCAGGGACACCATGTGGCGCATCTTCACCGGGTCGCTGCTCGTGGAGGAGAAGCCGAGCGCCCCGCTGCACGACCTCCGTGAGATCGAGGCCTGGATCTACCGGCTGCTGCGCTCCCGGTCCCCGTCTCTGGCCAGAAGCGAGTAGACATCGAAGTTCTGCCCCAGGACCTCCAGCAAGCCCTGACCTTCGCCCTCCCAGACCCCTCCTCGGTTCTCCCTGGTGGACTTCCCGCTGCACCTCCCCTTGGAGCTCCTGGGTGTGGAGGCCTGCCTTCAGGTGCTCACCTGCATCCTGTTGGAGCACAAGGTGAGAGGCCCGACTCTCTGGACCTTTCGGGGGCGGGCTGTGAAATACGGCAGAGGCTGGACCAAGAGCCTTTTGAGGACTGGGCTCACCGTTGCCGTCTGTGTAGGAGTCGGCACAGTTAGCTTGGTATCAGCAGGAGGCCAGTAGGTGTGGGTCCATCCAGCGCCCTGGTCAGGGTGGACTTTTCCTGAACTGTACCAACCTGATTCCCTGGGAGTACCCGTCGTTCCACTCCTGGGTGTGGGTTTGGGCTTGGGGCACAAGAGCTAGGCGGGGAAGACGGGAGACAGGATCACTGCACCGGCAGGAGAAGGGGTCGGAGGGCATCGGAACCGTGGGAGTGAGGGCCGTGGGGCCACCGGCCTGGTGAAGCCAATGCGTTTCTCTCCCCAACGCTCTTGCTGCCGCCCGCTCTGCGATGCCGTGGCAGGTGGTGCTGCAGTCCCGCTGACTACAATGCGCTCTCCATGTCCGTGATGGCCTTCGTGGCCATGATCTACCCACTGGAGTACATGTTTCCTGTTATCCCCTGCTGCCGACATGCATGGCGTCCGCCGAGCAGGTGAGGCACTCCCGGTGGCTTCCCCCTCTGCTGGCCCCGGGCGAAGGCTCAGTGCCACAGGAGTGTCCCTTGGTACCGTCCCTCAGAGGTCTGACCTTTTATGTGTGGGCCACACCTGTGGTACTCGGAGCTTACTGCTGGCTCTGCTTAGGGGACCATGTGGGATGCCCGGCCAGTCACGCGCACGACCACCACCTTACCCGCTGGCTGCTCCAGCCCTTATTTTAACTGGTGTGCGCAGTTTGGTTGGACTTAAATGGACCCGGTGATAAAACCATGACGGTGGCTCTTATTTCTTGTAGCTTTTGACAGTGCCTCCATGGGTGTCACCTAACAATAGCATCTCTCCTTTCTAGAACCCGAAAAACACTCAGCATTGAAATGCGTGTCCCTTTAGGAGTCTGGGGAGGGGGATGTGGACCTGTGTTTCCTTAGCCAGACTGTGTTGCCGCCAGTAGTTGTGATTGCGGTTGTTTTTCTGTGTCTTACCTTCATTGCCTTCCGCAGCTGCTGTTGGCGCCAACCCCCTACATCATTAGGGTCCCTGCCAGCTTCTTTCTGTACAAGCTGGACTTCAAAATGCCTGATGATGTGTGGCTCGTGGATCTGGACAGCAATAGGGTGAGTTTCTGTACTGAGGCCTGCAGAGTTCTAGATGAAAATTATATTCTTTTTGTTTGTGTTGGGGGGCCACACCTGGCAGATGTTCAGCAGTAACTCCTGGCTTTGTACTCCGGAATCACTCCTGGCAATGCTCGGGAGATGATATGGGATGCCGGGATCAAACCTGGGTCAGCTGCATGCAAGGCAAACACCCTTCCCGCTGTGCTATTTCTCCAGCCCCTCTCTCCAGATTTTGTTTTGCGTTTTTTTCATTTTTTCTGATGATGCTGGTGTGGGGGTAGAAGGAGCCGTGAGGTGCCTGGGATGGAACCCAGCTCTCCCACAAAGTCTGTTCTCTAGCCCTCGGAACTCCCAGCCCCCTTTTTATTTAACATTAACATTCTGCAGTGTAAGTACACTCAAACTTTAGTAGGAAGTCTTTCTGTTTACATTGTAAGCTAAAATAAATGCAATGGTAGGGGCTAAAGCAATAGTACAGTGGGTAGGGCACTTGCCTTGCACATGGCTGCCAGGGTTTGGTCCCTGGCACCCCATATGATCCCCGAGAACTGCCAGGAGTGATCCTGAGCACAGAGCCAGGAGTAAATCCCCAAGTATCTCCAGGTATGGCCCAAACATAACAAAACATAAAACAAAAATAAATGGAAAAATCTCTTTGCGTTTAATCTAGAGAGAGTAACCGCTAACACTTACATAGATATCCTTTCAGGGGTATATGTCTGCCAGGCTTATATGTGTGAACATCTCACATATACACGTGTAGAATTTAGATACTCACGTATGTGTTACTTGGCTGCTGCTGCAACTTCCTGCTCTCACTGCTCACCCTCTGCGGGGGGGCGCCCAGAAGTCCCTGCTGCAGCCCGGCCTGTGGTGTTTCTCTGCTGTAGGTGATCGCGCCCACCAATGCCGGCGTGCTTCCTATCCTGCCAGAGCCAGAGTCACTGGAGCTGAAGAAACATCTAAAGCAGGTAGGTGCAGAGGGAGGAAACGAAGGGTCTTGGATGCTGCGGGACTGCTGGCAGACAGACAGACAGACAGACCAACAGCTATGGGAAGTGCCAGCTTCCTCGCCCATGCAGTTCCAGGGGAGATTTCATCGCTGCAGGCCTGGTGCTTCTCAGAAGGGGCCTGTCAGTTCCCTCTAAACATCTCTCTGACCCTCCCCACCTCCAGTGCTTACCCCTTTTCTTTGTTTCTTGTCTCATCTGCTGTTCTTTCTGGACTTGACGCCCCTCTCTCCGTCTGTTACGGTGGGAGTTGTAGTTTGGACAATCTGGCTCCCTTTTTTATTTCTTCTTGACATAAAACCCCATAGAATCCTACTAAAATCCCTAGAAAATCCTCCCTTCAAAGTCCCTTCCTCTGGATAATCTTTTAAATGCATTTTCATTGATGGATTTTCTTTTCCTCCTGCATGCTGAACACAGTACTTGAAGGTAAAGCAAGGCAGCTCCTCGTTGCCTTACTGTGCGCTGCTCTCCGTGTTTTGTGGGTCTCTCCGTAGCTAGCACTGTAGTTCTTAGGAATTCCTGCTCTCCTTTGAAGGGTCTGCAGGACTGTGCTGTGTGAGTTAGACGCGCCTCTGTGTTACTCGTCATACTTACCGGGGTCACTTTTCCCGCACGGCTTCACTACTGATGTAATGCGGTGTCTTGTTCCTGCAGATCACTAGTTCCGTCAGTTCTCCAGCTTTGCTGTGTTTTCATTCTTGGTGATTGCCTTCCTAGGCCCAGTGAGATGGAGAGGGTGCACTACTCCTGTATGGAATCACACTTTATCATCAACATTTTATTGCTCTCCCTGGATTTATAATACAAGAGCAGTTTCAGGATTAAAGCTTTCTATGCTTCAAATGTTTCAAGGAATTAAGATCCTGGGCTCCTTGATTCTGTATTCTCTGTGTTTTTTTGTTTGGAGGCCATTCTTGGCGATGCTCAGGGGTTACACCTGGCTCTTTGCTCAGGAGTTACTCCTGGCAGTGCTCGGGGGACCATATGGGATGCCGAGGATTGAACCCAGGTTGGCCGCGGGCAAGGCAAATGCCCTGCCCACTGGACTATTGCTCCGGCCCCTCCTTGATTCTTTTTTTTTTTTTTTTTTTGCTTTTTGGGTCACACCGGCGATGCTCAGGGGTTACTCCTGGCTCTGCACTCAGGAATTACTCCTGGCGGTGCTCGGGGACCATATGGGATGCCGGGATTCGAACCGGGCCGGCCAGCCGCCGCGTGCAAGGCAAACGCCCTACCCGCTGGGCTATCGCCCGGCCCCTTGATTCTTAATTCTTTCTTAAAGTATGGTCATTAATAAAGCCAGGTCAGCAATAGCATTCCTGGTTTTATTCAAATTGTAGAGATACTCCAGACAGATTGAATTAAAATCTGCCTTTTAACAGCATCCCTTTGATCCCGGTCCTTGTTAACTGTGCGTGCTACTGTGGGCCCAAGTGATACACAGCAGTAGGCTGCTTGCCTCGCACACGGCAGACCCAGGTTCAATCCCCACCATCCCCAAACGGTCCGAGCCCTGCCAGGAGTAATCCCTCGAATGCAGAGTCAGGAATAGGCCCTGAGCATTGCCAGGTGTGACCCAAAAACAAGAAACGGAAGAAAAGGCAGCACTGCCAGTCAGAAGGAGTGACCGCACTTTCCCTCGGACGTCCCGCGGGTCCACGTTAGGTCAGAAGCGCCGAGCATATGAGGCTCGGGGTTCCTCAGGTCCCTCAGAGACTCTCTACTTTCACCGTTGGAGCAGTCATGTAGGTTTCCATTGAGAAACCGGATTTCCTGACTGAGTGGCTTTGAGAGTAGGGGACTGAGGCGGGGAGATCTCCGTGACGCAGGTTGTTTCTGAAGGCCGACAGGGTGAGCTCCCAAGGTGAAGGCTCTTTGCTAGAGGCGCAGTTGGCTCGCAGCCCAGGACTCCGCCGCCCATGCGGGCTGTCGTCTTCTTGTTCACAGGCCCTTGCCAGCATGAGCCTCAACACGCAGCCCATCCTCAACCTGGAGAAATTCCACGAGGGCCAGGAGATTCCCCTTCTCTTGGGGAGGCCCTCGAGCGACCTGCAGTCCACGCCGTCCACTGAGTTCAACCCCCTCATCTATGGCAACGATGTCGACTCTGTGGATGTGGCCACCAGGTAGGAACCCCCATGCGGGACACCCTCCCTCTCACAGCCCTTCTGCTCGCTCAGCGGCCTGGGGCGGGACGTGGCACTTCCCTGAGCACCGTGGTACGCTGAGGTCAAGGGAAATTGTGCCCTCTTGGCGCCTCTCATCTGGCGGAGAGGAGGGTCTGAGGCGCTCCCCTTGACAGTGGGAGCCTGCGAGCAGAGAGGGCTTCCGCAGGGGGTCTGCCACCTCGGGGGTGAGCGTGGGGTGGACGCGGGATTTGGATGATCTCACCGTCCCCTTCTTTCCCAGAGTGGCCATGGTCCGTTTCTTCAACTCCCCAACGTGCTGCAGGGTTTTCAGATGCACACACGTACCCTGCGCCTCTTCCCTCGGCCTGTGGTCGCTTTCCAAGCGGTTCCTTTCTGGCGTCCCGCCCCCGGCAGACGCCTTTCGCCGAGAAGCTGGCGAGGACACAGGCTGTGGAGTACTTTGGAGAGTGGATCCTTAACCCCACCAACTACGCCTTCCAGCGCATCCACAACAGTGAGTCTCGGCCATGGCCCTCGGCCTTTCACGTCTCCCGCCTGCCCTCGCCATTCCTGGTTGGCTCTAGAACTTCACGTTTGGCTGCTCTTTTCCCGCTGCTCTCACTCACTTTTGTGGTTTGTTTTTTTTTTTGGGTCACACCCGGCAATGCTCAGGGGTTTCTCCTGGCTCTGCACTCAGGAATTACTCCTGGTGGTGCTCGGGGGACCATATGGGATGCCGGGGAATCGAACCCGGGCTGGCATGGGCCGGTCGCATGCAAGGCAAACGCCCTACCCGCTGGGCTATCGCTCCAGCCCCATGTCACTCACTTTTGATTCCTTTTTTTTTTTTTTTGGTCACACCCGGCAATGCTCAGGGTTTTCTCCTGGCTCTGCACTCAGGAATTACTCCTGGCGGTGCTCGGGGGACCATATAGGGCACTGGGGATTAAACTCAGGTTGGCGCCGTGCAAGGCAAACGCTCTCCCTGCCGTGCTATCGTCCGGCCCCTCACTCCTGATTTCCTTTCCACCTTGTGGGCAGACATGTTTGACCCGGCCTGATTGGGGACAAGCCCAAGTGGTACGCGCACCAGCTGCAGCCCATCCACTACCGGGTGTACGACGGCAACTCCCAGCTGGCCGAGGCGCTGAGCGTGCCCCCGGAGGCGGGACTCGATTCGCGGCCGCCGACAGACGACAGGTGAGAGGCTGATCCCCGAGCCGGCACTCCAGGCTCGGAGACCTGTGATTGGGTGGTCGCCTTCGGTGATGTCTCTCCCCCTCGTCTCACTCCCCTGGACGTGGCCTCACTGCCTCATGCCGTGTTCTCTCCCCTGTCTCTTCCCGTGGCCTCGGTTTCTTTTCTCCCACTTGGCCCTCCGCAGTGGCAGTGACAGCATGGATTCCGACGATTCAAGCTCGTCTTACTCCTCTCTGGGGACTTTGTCAGTGAAATGATGAAGTGTGATATCAGCGGGGACACGCCAAGTAGGTACCCTTTCGGGAAGGTGGCTGCCTCGGGCCCGCCCACGGCACGGGGCTGGGGGGTCACCTGGGCCTTGGTCTCTGGCAGACGTGGATCCTCTGACCCACGCGGCGCTGGGGGATGCCAGCGAGGTGGAGATTGATGAGCTGCAGAGTCAGAAGGAAGACGCGGAGGAGCCCGGCCCGGGGCGAGGCCTCTCAGGAGCACCCTGCGCTGCACTCCGGCTCCGGCTCCGGCTCTGGCTCCGGCTCTGGCTCCAGCACCACAGGCCCCGCGCCAGCTCTGTACGTGAGGACCCAGGGAACGATCCCTCCCCTCTGCCTTGAAAGCGAGGAGGAAGCTTGTTGCCCCTTTCTGCTCGGGGAATCCTGCAGCCTAGAGCCTCCGAGATGGACTTTGGTCATGGGAGGAGGTCTTCGGGCTTCATTCTGGGGACCCTGGGGTCCTGCCCGGCTTGGCCGCAGAGAACAGCGGTGTCCATAGATCGTTGCTCCAGGATAGGAACCTGCAAGCCTGGCATAGCCCCATAGTCGGAATACGGGACAGTGTCTCTGAAGCCCAGGTGACCCTGCCTGCCTTCCTGTGGCCTCTAGGAAGCTGCCGACTCTGTAGAAACGGGAGGACAAGGCATCCGCAAGCACCTCCAGACCCCTCTCTGCCGTGGGCCCGAGCATCGGGAAGCGGGTGCGGACAGACGTCAGCCGGAAAGTGGAGAGGGGTGAGTGAGCGGGAACCCCGTGACAGGCCATGCTTTGAGCCCCGGTGTGGTATTCCCCCTGAGGAGGGGATCCCTGAGAGGGAGAGTTACTCTCCCCAGCTCAGCCTGCATGTCCGTGGCCATCAGGAGAGAGCCCAGGAGCTCTCCTAGCCGGTGGCCAAGGGACCGCCCCTTCACGGACCTGGGGTGAGGGCCGATAAGAGTCTGCCAAGCCTGAACGCCTTCCAGGTCCTGCTGTTCCCAGAGGGTGGTGCTCGAGTAGCCCAGAAATCGCCAGACATGATTGGTCCCTGCCTGTTTTCAGAAAAAAAAAGAAAAAAAAAATCAGTGTCCTTCTGGAAATCTACCTCCTATAATGAAAAAGCAAAGCATCCGAGACTTCCCTCCCTGCCCTCTCCCCCCACCGTTCCAGCGGCTGGGATCACCCCTTTGGGAAAGACTCATCGGGCTTTGAGAACTGGCGGGAAGGGAGCAGTCCGGGGGGCCCCTCTCCTGGGGCTCATCAGTGCCACTGTCATTCCAGGGCGCAAAAAGCTGCTGCGACCCAACAGCCTCAGGTTGGCCAGCGACTCTGACGCAGAGTCCGACTCCGGGCCAGCTTCGCCCACCTCCACTGTCTCCAACAACAGCACCGAGGGCTTCGCGGCATCATGTCTTTTGCCAGTACGTGCCTTTCTTCCACACACTCAGCCCCTGTGCCTCTCTCCGCACCCGGGGGCTTGGCCGTGGCAGAGTCTGCTCAGGGTCTGAGAGGGGGGAGCTGGGTCTACAGGGTCCCCCAGTCGGCTGCTTAGGGCAGTGGCGAATGCGGTGTTTGCCATCGAGATAATAAAAGGAAGGGGTGAGTCTCATGTGGCATGAAAATAAGCTGATCCCGTTTGATTGGCTGTATTCTTAGTATCTCTTGCCTGTGTGAGCAGTTTTGTTCAAGGACATTTTATGTATCTTATTCCCAAAATAGATGTTTCTGAGTCTATGTGCAGTTGACTTTGGTTTGTGCTCAGATTATTTTCGGAAATGAGGAGTAAGCGTTACAGAATGAAGACAGGGCTGGAGAGAGAGAACAGAGGTAGCAAGCTCGCCTTGACGTTGCTGACTGGGATTTGAGTCCCGCATTGCACACGGCTCCCCGAGCACGCCAGGAGTAATCCCTGAGCACCACCAGGTTTATCCCCCATACAGAAACAGAAGCAGAAAAGTACAGGGTGGAAGCAGAGAGCCGCCCGAGGGATCAGCTGTTGTGTTATTGTGGCGTTTCTCAGAAGCGCTCCAGTTGAGACCAGCAGCACCTTACGTGCCCACTTCCAGGCCAGGTTGACTGAGGCTGGGGTTTGTCATGGGACGGAGGCAGAGGGAGTTACTAGGTTTCAGCAACTTCATTTGTCCTCAGTCTCAGCCTCTCTGTCTCCCTGTCTCTGTCTCTCTCTGTCTCCGTCTCTTTCACTCTTTCTCTCTTTTGGCACACTCAGCTGTGCTTCAGGGCTTACTCCGGCTCTATGCCCGGGGATCATTCCTGGCAGAGGGCAGGGGGACCATATACCATACGGGTGCAAGGCAAGCTCTTGACCTGCCGCACTGTCTCTCTGGCCCCCGACTCTGCTCTGAGATCAGTTGAAGACTCTGGGCATCTGTCTGAAAACGGGCAGGCAACGAAGCTTGATGTCGTTGGAGGTTGCAGTTTCCTGGTGGATCCCCTCTTACGTTGCTCCCGTTCCTCCCTTCCAGGCAGCCTGTATCGGAACCACAGCACAAGCTTCAGCCTTTCTAACCTCGCGCTGCCCACCAAAGGGGCCCGAGAAAAGACCACACCCTTCCCCAGTCTGAAAGGTACCAGTTTGCTCGCCCTTGGCCAGACCAGGCTTCACTGGGAACTTCTCCAGGCCTTGGGGTGCTTGTCAAGGACCAGCTTGTGACAGTGCCTCGTCCACCTGGCTGCTGCCCCGGGGTCGCTCCCCTGCCTTTCCCTGCACTCCATCGGCTCTTGTGTTTCCACACGGAGGTGACCTGTACACCCAGGAGTCGGCCCTTTTTGTGTCATTTCTGGGGCGGTGGTGGCTGACGGCTGCCTCAGGGCTCCCTGACAGCTCACGGCTGGACATGGACATCACCTGCCGCTACTTTCACTGCTTGGACTTGGGGCAGTAGCTGTCCTCGGCAGAGGACGGTGGGGGAAGATGTCTGTACTGCCTCTAGGGCCAGGCCGTTTCTTTGGCTCCGTGTCCACTTAGGGCCTGTGCGTGGGCGAGGTAGTACTGGTTGCCAGACGTCTGGGACCAGTTGGGAGCTTATCTGGTTTTCTCCTGTCGTCTGACAGCGCAGGTGGCATCTTCTAGTGCTCCCGGGTGTGCATCTGTTCTCTCTGGGTGTTGTGCTGGAATAACGGGGTGGAAGTGCAGTGAGGAGCAGCTCTGTTTATATTTTTTTCCTTTTGGGCCACACCTGGCGATGCTCAGGGATTACCCCTGGCTCTGCACTCAGGGGGTGACTCCTGGGATGCTCGGGATAGAACCCAGGGCGGCTGCATGCGAGGGCAAATGCCCTACCTGCTGTACTACCGGCTCCAGCCCCCTGTCTTTTTTTTTTTAATTTTCTAACTGATGTTCCTTCCCAGCAATTGATACTCTCAGAGGCCTAGGGGATGTCTTAGTTCTTGCGGGGTGGTGGGGAAGTTACAGTGAGCTGGGCCTGAGGGTACCCGAGCTCCAGCGGTTGGAAGTCCCCAGGGTGGGGGGGGAGGAGCGAGAGCCCCTGGGCCGGCGCGGACTCAGTGAAGAGGAGCTCGGACCCTTCCCCGCATGCTGGCGCTTCCCCTTCTCGTGCTGCGCTGTCCCTCCCATCTCTTCGCTTCCTCGCCCCCTGCTTCACTGCCCATGACAGCATCTGCAAGAGGGTCTCCCCCCAACCCCACCCGGCACCCCCGGCCCTCCATGCTGGATGCTCCGTGGAAACCAGTGGTCCCTGTTCCGTGCATGTGCCTGTCCAGTCCCCAAAGGCGTCTAGTGTCATTGCCCCGCCCCTGCCTCCGAGAGTCCATAGTCTCAAGGATGGTCTCCCCAGGATCCTGGTGGCCTCCTGGTCACTCGGCTCTCAGCGCCCAGGTTGTGAGCGCTGAGCTGCGGGAGCGTGCTGGGATTATCTGACTCCAGCTCCATTACGGGGGCTCGGGGTGGCGATAATTGCGGTGCACCTACTAATTGTGTATTTTGTGTCCCAGTATTTGGGCTAAATACTCTAATGGAGATTGTTACTGAAGCCGGCCCCGGGAGTGGTGAAGGTGGGTCTTGCCTGTGAGCTGTGCATGATCTTCTCTTCTCCCCGGCATCTTCTGTGCCTGCCTGCGGGCCGTCCTCCTCCTGGAGTAAGCGGCATCACATGCGTGACGTGCCCTGACCCGCTCCCCCACCCCGCCCATGTTGCCCATGTCTGCCCGTGCTGCTGGTGCATGCGGTGTGGCCTGAGTCTCCATCCCCACGCCCTCCACGTCACCCGTAGCTGTGCTCACCCCTGTGTGTGGGTCCGAGCCTCCCTCCCCAGGCCTCCTGGGGGCTGGGTGCAGAGTGTGGCCGCCTGACTCCATGCGTGATTTCTCTCCTTCCTGGCCTTAGGAAACAGGAGGGCCTTAGTGGACCAGAAGTCGTCTGTCATTAAGCACAGCCCAACAGTAAAACGAGAACCCCCGTCGCCCCAGGGTCGGTCCAGCAACTCTAGGTAATAAATGACCAGGCGGTTTGAAGAGCTTTAGGGAGGGAAGGTTCCTTCCCCTGAGCCGTAGGGGCTGCTCAGCCGTGGGGTGTGAGATGGGCCTGCGGGCTCTCTGTGGGCAGGAGGGACCTGCGCTAGCCAGCACCTCCCCAGACTGGCAGAGGACTCCTAGGGCACTGGGGGCCTGCCCCTTACCCTTGAGTTTGGGCCCCCGCCCGGGGTAGAGTGGATGTCTGGTCTGGTGAGAGGGGGCACAGGTCCGCGGAGGGGCTGGCGGGTCCCGCTCAGGTGTGTGCCCCCTCCCCGCAGCGAGAACCAGCAGTTCCTGAAGGAGGTGGTGCACAGCGTGCTGGACGGCCAGGGCGTGGGCTGGCTCAACATGAAGAAGGTGCGGCGGCTGCTGGAGAGCGAGCAGCTGCGAGTCTTCGTCCTGAGCAAGCTGAGCCGCACGGTGCAGCCTGACGACGGGGCCCGGCAGGACGTCATCCCAGACGTGGTCGGTGTTTGGGAGGGTCGCAGTCTGGGGGCCAGAGGGACATGGGCGGGGCGGTCTTGCCAACTCCGGCCCCTGCGTCCCTGTCTCAGGAGATCAGCCGGAAGGTGTACAAGGGGATGTTGGACCTGCTCAAGTGCACAGTGCTCAGTCTGGAGCAGTCCCTATGCCCACGCGGGCCTGGGGGGCATGGCCAGCATCTTGGGCTCCTGGAGATCGCCCAGACGCACTACTACAGCAAAGGTGGGCCTGGACCTGCTGGCCGTCAGGCCATACCCCGCTTCCCCCACCGTGTCCCCACGAAAAAGAGTGACCTTGGTGCCTGGACAGGTTTTCCAGGGCGACCGCTCACTCTTCCTCCGAGCTCGGGGGTCTGACCCTCTCCAGCGTTTCTGTGTCACGCCGTTCAGCCTCTCCTTCCCAGCGTCCACCTGGCGCCTGGCTCCACTCTCCCCGGATTCCTTCTCGCTCTCCCGACAGCTCCCCACTCTTAATCTTTCCTCAGAGCCAGACAAGCGGAAGAGGAGCCCAACGAAAGTGCCCACACGCCTGTCGGCAAGGATCCTGGCCTGGCCGGGCGGGGGACCCAAAGGCAATGGCGCAGCTGAGAGTTCCCCAGCTGGGACCTCGGGCCCCAAGTGCTACAGGAAGGGGTCCCAAGGACCTGGACACCAGAAGCTTAAAAGAAGAGAATTTTGTAGCCTCCGTCGGTATGTCTCACTGTGTTCGGAGTGATGGAGGGGTTCTGGCATCCTGAGTAACCCACCTTCCTCCCAGTTCATCAGAATCCCGCCTGTCTCTCGCCCATGCTTCGCTTCCCAGAGGAGGGAGAGGTCTGTGTGTGTTCCTATAGCGTAGCTTTCTCCTTGCTGCCTTCAGCTTCTTTTATGGCTCCCCATGCCCACATCTGGTGGTGGTGGGGGTCACACGCCTGGCTTCCAGGGCCCGTGAGGCTTCCCGTGAGCTGTCCTCCTGCCCCCCTAGCCCCCGTCTTTATTCCATTTAGATGTTTTCACCTAGTCAGCAGGAGCTCCTAAGCCATAAAGAAGTGTCTAGATGCATCTTTGGGCCAAAAATGAACAGTCTGGTCCCTAAAGCTGGTCTCGAACCGTTGCGTTGGTCTCTGGGGCGTGTCTGGTACCTCACTTCCGCAGCTTCTGACCCTCAGCGTGCAAGTCCTGAGGCAGCAGTTCTTGAAACTTTCCCTTACTGACATAAGAGGCTGCTTTTACTTCTCTGTTCCCACTGAGGCAGAGCTCCGGCGTCTCCGGGGTCCCCCTGGCTCAACATTCTTCCCACGGGACATGACGTCACCGAGATTGTGTCTTCCTTCTCTTTGCTCCAGGCCCCTGGAATCTAACTGCTGCGTCTTGCATGGTGTTAGCCAGCTTCCCAGGGGCCCATTACACCTTGGAGGGGTCGCTGCCGTTCTCTAGGCAGTATAGTGTCCTAGAGGCAGCCGCTCCCGTCTCTCTCTGACCCAGGCGATGGTCTAGAGAAAGCGCTGGGTCTGCAGATCCGGGTCTCAGTCCTGTGTCTGTCTCCCTGCTCGGGTGCTGTCTCCTTCTTGGCAAGCTGAAGCAATGGGATCAGGCCGACTCTAGAGCTTCTTCCAAGGGAAGAATGGCTGTGCCAGGTTCCCCTCCCCTCCTCTCTCTCTCTCTCTCTCTCTCTCTCTCTCTCTCTCTCTCTCTCTCTCTCTCAGAATCTGCCAGGATTCTGTTCTTGACCCTTCACGCTTTCTCTCGCTTCTGCCGGGAAGCAGTTCTGCAGACAGTTGTCCAAGAAAGGGGTCTCCTGGAAGGGCCGTCGCGGGTTCTGAGGGCGTGGGAGGGGTTCTGTGGGCAGCAACAAGGAGGGCAGCTGACGGCCTGCAGGAGAGACTCTGGCCTATCCAGGGCTCCTCTTTGTAGTGTTGCTTCTCGAACCCTTTGAGGCTGCTTGAGGTGATCACGCGTCTTCCCTGGCGCCTATAGCTGGTGGCCGCCTCCCTTCTTGTGGCAGAGAGCACGGTGCGGCTGGTCATCAGGTTCGTGATCCTGCTGTTAAGGTCTCTTCGGACTCTGCTGGGCCGTGGGTGGCGGAGGAGCCGCCGCTCTCCTATGCAGGTGGCGTCGGGGCGTGGGGCTGCCCTCGGGAGTTGGGGAAAAGAGCTTCGTCTCTTGCTTTTCACCAACCCCCTCCACATGGCTTTTTAACTTTTTATTTTTTTTTAATTTTTTGATTTGTAATCCTGTGTCCCAGACTTAGGTGGGTGGGTGCCCTTTCCGTCCGCCTGACCAGCCTCTGACTCTCTCTGTCTTTCTCTCCTGCTTACATTGCCTCTGGGGTAGAATTGTGGAACAAGCACCAGGAGGTGAAAAGGCAAAAAGCTTTGGAAAAATCGAGTAAGGAACAAATAAATGCCCCTTCCTGTTCCCAAATCTTCCATACCTGCCAACTCCCCAGGCCCATTGGGGGCAGGCTTTGTTAGTCAGCCCCACCCGAAATTTGCTCCTGGGTGGGAGGGTGTTTGGCATGCAAGCAGGTAGGTGACGTGTGACCACGACTTGTGACTCGGATACTGCTTCTTGTCCTTCTCCTCTCAGAGCAATCGGACTGTCAATCAGGGCATTTCCTGAGTCAGATCCCTTTGAACTTGGTTCTCCATTGCCTCAGACTCGGTGGGGAGAATGTCTGTCTATTTCGGCGCCCCTCATTGGCTGATCGCTCCCCCACCCATTGAAGGCCTGTGGGCACAGTTGGCAGAGATGGTTGCTGTCCCTCCGTGTTGAGTCTGTAGCTGCCCGACTCTGGTGGCTTGCCTAGGCACGCTTTCTAGCTTTCTGTCATTCTGTCCTTCCACCATATCATTGTGAGTGTGTGGAGATGGGGAAACGGGGTGGAGAGGTGTGGGGTGGGGCGCGGCTGTGTCCCTCCAGGCCTGTGGGTGTTTCTTTTCTCACCGTTGGGTCTGTCTTTTCCTTTCTCCTTTGGAAGTGTGTTTGGGAAGCCTAGAATGACCCGGGTGGGGATCTGGAGGGAAATCCTGAAATGATGTTGGCCCCCCGTGAAGCCCCAGCTCTGAGAGCAGTGAAGGACGGTTTAGATGTTGGTTTGGATGATATTTATGAAACCTAACGGGGGAGCAGGGGAGCAGTTTCTTTTTTTTTTTTTTTTTTTTTTTTGGTCACACCCGGCAATGCTCAGAGGTTTCTCCTGGCTCTGCACTCAGGAATTACTCCTGGTGGTGCTCGGGGGGACCATATGGGATGCCGGGGGATTGAACCCCGACTGGCATAGGCCGGCCACATGCAAGGCAAACGCCCTACCTGCTGGGCTCCCCGGCCCCACGGGAGAGCAGTTTCAGATGGAGAAGATGCCGAAGCATGCCTGGAACTTGGCCGCTTTTGTGCGACTTGGTTCTTTTTTTTTTTTTTTTTTTTGCTTTTTTGGGTCACACCCGGCAATGCTCAGGGGTTACTCCTGGCTCTGCACTCAGGAATTACTCCTGGCGGTGCTCGGGGGACCATATGGGACGCCGAGGATCGAACCTGGGCCGGCACAGGCCGCCGCCGTGCAAGGCAAACGCCCTACCCGCTGGGCTATCGCTCCGGCCCGCGACTTGGTTCTTAAGGACGTCTGGGCACTTCTTCCTGCCCAGAGTAGGGGAGGCCGTCCCCGGAAAGGTGGCTGGGGTGTGTGGAACTGGCATGGGGCCAGGCTGGGCTGCTGCCCCAATCCCTTCGCCAGTCTGCCCCACTGTGCCCTGACAGTCTTCCCCTCCTCAGGGCCCGAGGGCATCAAGCCTGCCTTTGACCTTGGTGAGACAGAAGAGAAAAAGTCCCAGGTCAGCGCGGACAGCGGTGTGAGCCTGACATCTGGCTCCCAGGTTCGTAACTGCGTCTCGAGAATCGAGAGCTTTGGTGGGCTCTCCCAGAAGCTTGCTGCCAGTTACGCCTTCAGAGTGGCGAAACAGCAGAACTGTCCCTTGAAACAGAGATGACAAATGAAGCGTCATATATTGCGTGTATCTGTGCTCGGTAGCGTTAGGGGCCGTTCGGGCCGAGCTCGGACAGCGGGTAGGGCTCTTACCTTGATTCAGCTGACCCAGGTTCGATTCCTGCCACCCCAGTATGGTCCCCAGAGCCTGTCAGAAGTGATCCCTGAGTACAGAGACGAATCAGCCCTGAGCACCACAGGGTGTGACCAGAAAAGAAGATTGAGGGGCCGGAGCAGTAGCACAGCTGGGAAGATGCTTGCCTTGCTCGATCCATGGCACCCCAGAGGTCCCCTGAGGAAAAGACTGAGTTCTCAAAAACGAACCATGGTGCAGTACTGTCCTAGTTTTAAGCCTCAAATGCAGACAAGGGTCAGGGTGTGGCTAAGCATGCTTGCTTTGCATTGGTGACGCCCTCGGGGATCCCACGCACTGTAAAGAAGAAGGCGTATAGGAAAAGCTGGAAGGAGATACACTAAAGTCCTCACGGTGGCTCATGTAGGCTGTAGGTTTGTGACTTTATCCTTCCTAATTTTGTCATGTATTTTCTTTATTTTATACCACCGTGACTCATGTATTTTCTGTAGTGCGAGTATACTTCTTGAATGTTGATTATTATGTAAGCTATGTTTTGTATTCATTTGTTTAAAAATGTATTTTGAGGGCCAGAGCGATAGCACAGAGGGGAGGGCGTTGGCCTTGCACACAGCCTACCAGGGTTTTGTTCCCGGCATCCCATATAGTCCCTGAGCACCGCCAGGAGTAATTCCTAAGTGTAGAGCCAGGAGTAACCCCTGAGCATTGCCGGGTGTGACCCAAAAGGCAAACAAAAAAAATTATTTTGGTTTGGGGGTGTGGTGCTCAGGGGCTGCTCCTGTCACTGTGCTCTTGGGGTCACTCCCGCAGTGGTGAGGGACCTTCCGATGCCAGAGAACTAAAGTGGGGCCTTCACACAGGCCAGGCAGGAGTTTCACGTCTTTGAGCCGTCTCTCCAGCGCATGAAGGGGATGAGTTTCCTCGCAGCTTGTCCGGGATGATAAGGAGGCAGTGGGGTGGGGAAATAGCCCCAGCATTTCCCAGGGAGAGATGGTCCCCCCGACCTTCCGTGTCTGAGTCCCGCTCTCTCGCTTTCAGAGGACGTATCCTGACTCCGTCATCGGCGTGAGTCCAGCTGTGATGATCCGAGCCCCAGTCAGGATTCTGAAGTTAGCACCGTGGTAGGGGAACACCACGCTGGCTCCCGGGTGGGCAGGGTCTTTGGGACCGGGAGCTGCTTTCTCAGGGAGGCTCTTCTGAGTCTCAGGTGAGCCCGGCTCTCCCAGCTTGTCCAGAAGGTACTTCTAGGTGCTCTGGCCTTTGAAATTCCATTATTCGGGCTCAGCAGCAGAGCGCTCTTGCCAGCTTGGCATTTCTGGGGCCTTCCCTCTGGAATATCCCTGACAGCTTCTTTTTTTTTCCCCTTTCCCTCTTTGCAGGTGAGTAACAGTTCTGGAGAAACCCTGGGAGCGGACAGTGACCTGAGCAGTAACGCAGGGGACGGCCCAGGCGGTGAGGGCAGTGCCTACTTAGCAAGCTCTCGGGGCACTTTGTCTGATAGCGAGATCGAGACCAACTCCGCCACCAGTGCCATCTTTTGTAAGCATTGTTTGCCCACGGAGGGGGAGGCCAGCTCTCCTGGAGGGCCGGGTTAGCAAAGAGTGAAAGGTTAGGAAGGCCCTATAAGGAAAAGAAACTGAGTCATCATAATGGGCCTTTGAAGAAATGGTTTTTGGTTGTTTATTTTGTGAAGCAAGAAAGTTTTGTTGAACCCTCTTTAGAGATATGTGAAGGGAGACAGAATACATGTTTGGGAGCGGCGCCGGCTTCTCTAGAGTGGAACTAGGTAGGCTTTGAGACAAGCGGACGAGGCGCATGTTCAGGGGGAGCACGGGTTTGAAGAGCAAGCCTAGAAGAAATGTTTCTTACACTTTTTAGTCACCATGATCCTAGGCTCCTGGAACTGTGTCTGGATCCAGTGCCGACTAAAGCTCCCAGCCTATTCAGAACTTTAAAGCCTGTGTAGCCCAAAACCCCATCTTCCTTTTTCTTAATTATTTTGGGGGTACTGGGAATGGAACTTGCCTCACTCCTGCAAGCAGCGCTCCGTGTCTGAGAACCAGCCCGGCCTGCCGCGTTTCACTGAGGCGGTGGGACGTCTGTGCCTATTGCAGCCTGCGTTTCAGTTCCAGCGACCTCTTTCTATAGCCTGTTCAATTCTGTTCTCATCTCTCCCCTGTTGAGCACCTTGAAACTACACTTCTTTCTAGTATCTTCCCAATGTCATATGAAGTTCTGTTTTCCAGTAAACAAGTTATTTAATAAGTGCCAGATTCTGCTCTCAAATAGCAGGGGTAAGTGAGGCTTGATTCCCCATTCTCCAGAAGTTGATAATTCAGTACATTACTGGAGCCGCAGGTGTGGGGGAGCAAAGCTGGAGGAGTGAAAGAACTTGGTGGGAGCCCCGGAGTAGGCAATGACCAGTGGGAATTAGTTGAGGCACTTGTCTTGGGCTGTATTTGAGCATAGATGTGTTCTTTGGGCACTGTTAACAGTTTTTTTTAAACTTTATTTAAATACCGTGATTTACAAAGTTGTTCACAGTACAGTTGATTCAGGTATTCAATATTCCAACACCAGTCCCACCTCCAGTGGGCCCTTCCTGCCACCAAAGACCCTCGTTTCCCACCCACCCCCATCCTCATGCCTGCTCCCTTAGCAGCCACTAATTATGCCGCGTATTACAACATATTTCTCAGAATGGTATTGCTACAGTCATGACCTTTCTACTGAGTTCTTACTTGCGAATTGGACCATCTGTGTTATTGATTTCACTTATTGAGCTTATTAAACGTAGTGGGCTTCTACTCAGTATTTTAACAAAGATGTTCATGTTAATTTCTCACTCAATATTCAAACCCTGACCTACCACCATTGCAACTGCGGACTACAGTTATTTCACATTTTTCCAATCACTGCTTGAGCCTGTCCTAATCAGATGCTCAATAATTTATGTTGCTTGTTATAGCTAATTTGCTAAATACGGGGGTGGGGAGAGGCGGAGTGATAGTCCAGTGGGTAGGGCATTTGCCTTGCACGCGGCTGGCCCATGCCGCCCAGGTTCTATCCCCGGCATCCCATATGGTCCCCTGAGCACCGCCAGGAGTAATTCCTGAGTGCAGAGCCAGGAGAAACCCCTGAGCATTGCTGGGTGTAACCCAAAAAGCAAAAAAAAAAAAATTGCTAAATAAGGTCAAGAAATGTATTCTTAGAAGAAAGTTAATAAGGACTGTTCAGTCTCATGATGGAGCCACTGAGCCATTAAGCCATTAAGTATAAGAAATTACTGATTCCTTGTTCCCGGATAGGCATTGTGACTACATAGTTTGTTACTGGGCGCATCATACTTATATCTGTTAAATGTGATGTGGTACTTGGTGTATCAGTACACTAGACTTGGAGATGTTGCGTGCCCGCATTTGTGGCTGTGTGCTCCAGATATTCCAGAGAGTTCATCAACACTCTTGGACACTTGCTGCTTGTTCAAGCTGAAAATAGATATTTCTTTACACTATACCTATATATTATATAATATGTGGTATGTTGTGTGATACTTATTTACAGTAATTCCTTATTACTTGTATTTGTTGTGGAGAATACACCTAGCATTCCAGGGATGGAACCCAGTGCCTCGAACACTTGAGCTCCACATTTCTGACCCAAGAATGAATGGATTATTTGTTTGTTTTTGGTGTGCGGTAGACTATCCTGAGCTGTACTCAGGACTTACCCTGACTCAGTGCTCAGGGGATCATGTGTAGTCCTGGGGTTGAACCATAGTTAGCCTCAGGCAAAACAAGTGCCATAAACTCTGACTTAAGCACCTTAGACTCTTATCTCTCTAGCCCAACCAAATGGACTATTCTGGGGGGGTTTGTTGCTCAGGGCTGACTCCTGGTTCTGTACTCAGGGGTCACTCCTGGTGCACTCAGGGGACCATGTGGGATGCTGGAGATCTAACCTAGGTCGGCTGCATGCAGGGCAAGTACCTTTCCCACATTTAAGCCCTGAGAATGGATGGTCTTTATTTTGAGGAGGAGCCACGCCTGACAGTGTTCATGGGGTTACCACTGGCTCTTCACTCAGGAATCATTCCTGGCAGTGCTCAGAGGGACCCTTTTAGGTCCTGAGGATCAAACCGGATCCACTGCCAGCAAGGCAAGCACCTCACACACTGTTGTCTCTCTGGCCCCAATCAGTGGGTATTCTTTCTTCATTCTCTCTCTCTCCCCTCTCTCTCTCTCTCTCTCTCTCTCTCTCTCTCTCTCTCTCTCTCTCTTTCTCTCTTTTTTTTGGGTCACACCCGGTGATACTCAGGGATTACTCCTGGCTCTGCACTCTGGTATTAATATTCCTGGCAGTGCTCAGGAGACCATATGCCATACGGGATGCCAGGGGTTGAACCTGGGTCAGCGGCAATTACCCTACCTGCTGTACTATCGCCCAGAATGGATATTATATACAAGAGCTCTTTGATAGTAGAGAGAACGGAAGAATGAGATCAGTTCCTTAGATAGGTCATTATTCCCTTCCCAGAGCCTTCCGTTAGTGTTTGTAATTGAATAGTGACATCCCAGGGGAGAAAGAATTCAATCTGCAAGTCCACAGACGTGAACATGTCTTAGCTCCCTAAGTCTAACAGGACATTTCCCTACACACATTTTTTTTATCCTTCCAGTTGGCGTGGTTTGGGGAGGTAAGATGCGTGTGGAGAGGCTTTGCCACACGAAGCCACTCAGCTGTACACGGGCCCCTTCCTGGGACATCTGACTTGTCCTCACTGGTGGTCAGAGACTGCCCAGTTGAATTGCTGAGAGCAGTTACTCAACTTCTTTGCTTAAAATAAGGCCTGTTAGGAAATAAATCACGTTGACTCAGTGTGGATCACTGAACAAAGGATCGGGCTGTGAACCGGGAGGTTGGACCTTTCCACACGCTGATTAGGGATCGCCTGATATCCTGTATGTAGCTTCTCTGTTGTCAAACTGGCTTGAAACATCCCTCTCGCCTAGTTGGAAACCGATCTCAGTTTTTGGGTTTGGGGCCATACCGTCAGTGCTCAGGGTTCAACGCCTGGCTTTGTACGCAGAGATCACTCCTGGTGGACTTGGGGCCCCTTATGGGGTGCCGAGGATTGAGCCCAGGTCAGCTGTTTGCAAGGCAAAGTGCCTTAATCACTGAATCATCTCTCAGGACCCATTATTTTAAATATTATGAAATTAATTTTTTGTTTTGGAGCAACATCGGACTGTGCTCAGGACCTTTCCTGCTATACAATCTCTGTGGCCCCTACAATATTTATGAAATTTTATTATTGTGTATATATACACATATGCACATATACACATATATGCATATACATGAATATATATTTATATTTGGGGGAGGGTTGGGCTATACCTGGTGGTGCTCAGGGACCACTCCTGGTGGTGCCCTGTAGCAGGAGGGCTATTTATTTGTTTTCAATTTATTTTTTGACTCCAGAGTGGACTCTCTGATTTTAAATCGACCATATAGGTCCTCCGAGCACCGCCAGGAGTAATTCCTGAGTGCAGAGCCAGGAGAAACCCCTGAGCATTGCCGGGTGTGGCCCAAAAAGCAAAATAAATAAATAAATAAATAAATCGACCATATAAAGACGAGGGGAGGGGCCGGAGCGATAGCCCAGCGGGTAGGGGCGTTTGCCTTGCACGCGGCCGGCCCATGCCAGCCTGGGTTCAATCCCGGCATCCCATATGGTCCCCGAGCACCACCAGGAGTAATTCCTGAGTGCAGAGCCAGGAGAAACCCCTGAGCATCGCCGGGTGTGACCCAAAAAAGCAAAAATAAATAAATAAATAAATAAAGAAATAAAAATAAAGACGAGGGGAGCGGGAGACCCAGATCTTTCCCTGTCCTTGGCTGAGGCTCACCTGGATGTCCACACACCGACTCACAACCACAAGCCCGCTGGGACACAAGGGGAATGTGTTGGGGTTTGTTTCTTGAAGCGGGCAGGGAAGGGTGGAAGAGCTCCATTCGCCAAAGCCCAGGCAGAGGGACTGTTTAGTGCTGGGCACCGGACTGGGGTTGGCTGCGTGCGCACTGTAAAACCTCCATTATCTCTTCAGTCCTATTGTTTTTCGTTTTCAGGTCACATCTGTAGAGCTTAGGGGCTACTCCCAGCCCTGGGATAAGAATCTAAGACTCCCACATGCAGAACATGCCTTCCAGCCCTTTGAGACAGTTCCCCAATCCTGGAAAATGTTTTTTGAAAGGATAGAAAGTTTAACACAGAAGTCATTCACATTTCTTCTTGTTTGCTTGTTTTGGGCCACACCAGGCAGTTCTTAGGGCTTTTCCTAGTGGGGCTTGGGGGCTCTTAACCTGGTGGATTGGGTGCATGCAAGGCAAATGCCCTGCCTACCTACTGTAGTGTCTCTCTGGCCTGTCGGTGACGTTTCTATGGAGCAGCTTTTTCTGAGACATGGTAGATAAAAAGAAATAGGCATCTTCCAAATACGAATTAATGTTAAGTGCTTCGTATGTATCGAATAGTGCTCTGAGGGAGGCCTTGCAGCCTTCCTTTCTTCCGCAGTTAGGAAATGAGACTTGAAGAAGCGAAGTTACGTGCCTGAGATCACACAGGAAGAGGCAAGGACCGAACCTTATCAGTCCCCGACCCAGCGTGCAGTCGGGGATGCGGCTCGGTGGTTGGGCGCTTGCCTTGCATTTGTGAGACCCTTAGGCAGGTGGCGGGGGAAGGTGAGCAGAACAAAATAAACCCGTACTTTGTTCAGCTACTCTCTCTGCTGCTGCGATAATGTGCTTGATCTCTTCATTTTTAAAGCGTCTTTGTAGAAATTAAAGGTAAAGGACCGAAGTAAGTCAGAGAGAAAACTTGGTTGCCGTAACCGGAAAGGCAGAATTATCACAGTGACTTACTGCCAGGTCCTTGGGGCTAGCGGGCTGCACAGGCAGGGCTCAGAGACGTCTGTGCGGAGCTGCACAGACGGTGAGAGATGGTGCCGGCCCCGCGACCCCCCTGGAGCTGCTTTATTTTGCCCTGCTCGTGGCACTTCAGAGAGCTCACCTCCCACTTCTTCTCTGCAGGGTAAAGCCCACAGCTTGAAGCCTGGCGTCAGAGAGAAGCTGGGGGGCAGCCCCGTCGCGCTCCTCCGAAGATGTCAGCCAGCGCGTGTATCTCTACGAGGGGCTTCTCGGTGAGAGCTTCAAGGGGCTTCTAGGTGGGACCGAATCCCTCCATGCACAGCCAGGAGGAGGGTGTCTCGTGCCGCCGCTCCCCTGCTGATGTCCGAGGGCGTTTTTCTCAGTTGGGCCAGAGGCCTACGGCCCAGAGAAAGCAAGGGGTGAAAGCGAGAGGAGGCTCGACTAGTTTAATCAACAGCTTCTGTCTTTCTGTCTTCCGCTCTTTTCCTCTTGCTACCGTGGACCTTCCTGCTCCCACATTGGCAGGAAGGGACAAAGGATCGATGTGGGACCAGTTAGAGGACGCTGCTATGGAGACCTTTTCTATAAGTAATGCCTTTCTGGCCTTTCTGTGTGCTGTGCTCCTCCCTCCCCGGGCCGCCGGGCTGAGCCTCAGGCAACTGGGCTCTGTAGGAATGTGAGGTCTGGGGGGAGCCATTGTATTGCCTTTGTCCTAGAGCTTGTAATGATTCTCTCTTACTAGAGCTTGGTCTTGATTTGGGTTTGACAGTTTTGTTGTTATTAGTAGTCTTTGGACCATGTTGCTTAGGGCCTACTCCTAAATTGGCGTTAGGGGTCTGTGTGGTACTGGCGGTTGAACTGGGACCTCCTGCATGCAGAACACGTGCTCCGGCCCTGTAATTTTCATACATTAAATCCAGCCCTGAGACGACCTCTCTTCCTCACAGGCAAGGAGCGTTCCACTCTTTGGGACCAGATGCAGTTCTGGGAAGATGCGTTCCTAGATGCTGTCATGGTGGGAGAGAGAAGGGATGGGCATGGACCAGGGCCCCCAGGAAATGATTGACAGGTACGAGGCCTATGACCCTGCAGGGGGCGGGGGATGCAAATGCAGCCTGTTTCCCGGCTTCCCCACCTGAGCGCTCACTCGTCCTTCTTAGGTACCTGTCCCTGGGAGAACATGATCGCAAGCGCCTGGAGGACGATGAGGACCGCCTGCTGGCCACGCTGTTGCACAACCTCATCTCCTACATGCTGCTGATGAAGGTAGAGTCAGTTCCGCCGCTGCCTGGCAAGTGCCGGTGGTGGTGCCGGGGGCCGAGTGGGGGGGCGTCATGCTCTGTTGACATCACCAAGCCCTGATACTTTTTTTTTTACTTTTTTGGGTCACACCCGGCAATGCTCAGGGCCTACTTCCTGACTCTGCACTCAGAAACTACTCCTGGCGATGATGCTCAGGGGACCATATGGGATAGCGGGGATTGAACCTGGGTCAGCTGTGTGCAAGGCCCTACGCCCTCCCCTCTGTACTGTTGCTCCAGCCCCTGATCCTTATTTTTGTTTTGTTCTGTTTGAGCCACCCGGCTGACACTCAGCCTATTCCTGGCTTAGGGCTCACGGCATACTCCGCTCCTGTGGTGCTAGAGGTTGAACTTCGGCCTCCTACATGCAAAGCATGAGCCGCAGCCTGTGGGCCGTATCTCCAGCCCAGCTCTGTGGTAAAGGCGATTGGTGCTCGGCTTTAGTCTTTATTCTGGATTGATTCTAGACGCTCGTCTGTTTGGAAACCCAGCACTACTCCCGCTGCGCTCTGCCCTGCTAGGGTTCGGTCTGGGGTTCCTACATGCCGCACGTGCAGTTCAGCCCATTGAGCTATTTCCCTGGCCTCCGTATCGTATCTTTTATTAAGTACATATTCCATTTGTTTTTGTGATTTGGGGGCAGCGCCTGGCAGCTGAGGGCCTATTCCTGATTCTGTGTAGGAGTGACCAGTGGTGATACATGGGGATCGTTTGTGGTGCTGGGGCTTCCTGCACGGCCGGTGCCTAACTTCCTATCCTCTCTCTGGCCCCGTGCTGTTGATTTGGAACTTGAGTTGGAGTTTCTTTGCCTAGTGGCTTCAGGGTGCCAGTCAGTCTCCCCTCTGAATGCTGTGAAAACAGTTGGGGAAGGGAGGCCCACAAGCGTTCCTTAGGAGATCTGGGGGTCCCCATCTAAGGTTCTCAGCCGGCCGAGCTGGCAGTTCCATCCTAGGGCCTGAGGATCTGAGGCTGCCTGGGCCCAGCGATGCCACGCTCAGCAGTGCCCAAAGGCCTCCAGCGTTGGCACCTATCGATGCTCCAGTCACTCTGCGGTGCTGGGGTTCGAACCCAGGCCCGCTGCATGCTAGGCATGTGCCCTGACCACCAGCCCCTAAAACAATTTAAAAAAATTTTTTTCCTAAGTAGTAGATTCTGAAACGATGGACAGGATGTGGAGGAATCACTTCTGCCTTCTATCACATGGAGTTTTATGGCATGTGGAAAGAGCAGCTTAGTAACCTAGAGGTGGGGCTGGTGTGACTTGGCTGTGTCGGGTTTCCGTGGCCAGGAAGCAGCGTGTCACCAGACAGAGAAGCCTGCCCAGAGGGGAGCTGGGCGGGAGCAGAGTGCTGGGTGGCTTGAACCGCAGGGGCTGCCCTCGAGCCCCTCCTGAGGGTCTCTACTGGGCAGACCTTCTGTACCGGGAACGGCCTGACTGCCGGAAAGGTGTTGCCACTCCAGCCATGGGCAGGCCATGGGCAATTTCTGAACGGTGCTCGGAGGCGCCCGGGTGGTTTCCAGGCCAGGCACGGGGAGGGCCATCACGCTCCAGTGCGCAGAGGCAGAGCGGTGTGGAGCCGCGGGAGCCGCCCAGAGGCACAGCCAGGGCTTTGCTGCCTGGCCAGTCAGAACACACGGTCGCATGCTCTCCCTCGCATTGGGGCACTTTCAGAAGTGCCCTCTCGCAGAGAGGAGGCAGCTTCCCAGGAGCGCCCCTCTGCCATGCGTGGAGGAAGGCGGGCTCTCATCTCCCCCGTCTGGGCCTCCCAGGTGAACAAGAACGACATCAGGAAGAAGGTGCGGCGCCTGATGGGAAAGTCACACATTGGGCTCGTGTACAGCCAGCAGATCAACGAAGTGCTCGACCAGCTGGCCGACCTGGTAAGCCCAGCGCAGCCGCCCGGGCACCCCTGCCCCCTGCACGTCAGCCTCCCTGCCTTAGGCCTGGGTCTAAAGCCATAGCCTTCTCCCCGCCGACTCTTTTTTTTTCTTTTTTGGGTCACACCCGGCAATGCTCAGGGGTTACTCCTGGCTCTGCACTCAGGAATTACTCCTGGCGGTGCTCACGGGACCATATGGGATGCCGGGATCGAACCCGGGTTGGCTGTGTGCAAGGCAAACGCCCTACCCGCTGGACTATCGTTCCGGCCCCTCCCGCCGACTCTTTTTGTGACAGTGTGTTTTCAGATCCCCCAGTTTGGAGCATAAACTTTGACTCTGAGGCTTTCGCCCTTCTACCTGGGGATAGGATAGGATCTGCGGTGCTCAGATAGACTCATCGGCACAGCTGTTTCTGTAAGGGCTTGTACATCCCTGAGGGCCCATAAGATGAACACTGCTCTCTCGTGATTCTGAAAAATGCGTCCTTTTCACTGGGTTGATGTGCGCGCTGCTGGGACAGAGACAGGAAGTGGGGTAGCCCGGGTCCCTCACATGGGGCAAGGCAGTGGTGCCCATCCCCTCTGGTCCTTGGCGCCCAGGCTTTCTGCTACATTGAAACCCTTTGACGTGTTTCCAGATTCCACAGTATAACTAGTCTTACTGTTCAGAGTGGTGAAGAACAGCCATAGTTGTCTGGTAGAGGCCATCGAAATGCTCCTCTCTTCCAGACACATATCCGTGGGATCAGATGTTCATTCCATACTTCCACCATAGTCGTAGTGACAACAGATTGAATGCAGAAGCAGATCTAGGAATCCAGCTACTTTTATTTTATTATTATTATTATTAATTATTATTATTATTTTATTCACTGTCTGTATCACTGTCTTCCGTTCATCATCGATTCACTCGAGCGGGCACCAGCGACATCTCCATATGTCCTGTCTCATGCAAGTAGAGCCCAAGGGCACCTGCTTGCTCCAGGAACATAAAGAGCCTCAAACCATTCCATCAGGTCATGGGAATGAGGTCTATAATTGATACTGGTATTTGGCATATCAAATACGACCACGGATATCTTGCCAGGCTCTGCCGTGCGGGTAGCATACTCTTGTAGTCATCTCAAAATCCAGCATTTATTAATGAACCGCATGGCTGCAAGCAGCCGCGCGAAACTGGGCTGTGATAGGCTGGTCTGCTGGGTGGAGTTCTGACGAGGGGAAGTCCGGATGTGGAAAATGGAGGCCCCTCGTGGAGTGGGGGGATTATTATTATTATTATTATTATTATCATCATCATCATCATCATCATCATCATCATCATCACCATCATCATCATCCTCCCCTTAGGTATTGCAGGTGTGGTTGTGGTGACCTGCTGTGTCAGCAGGTGGCAGACAGGAGACAGGCTTGTCTACAACCAGGACTCTGCCTCGTGGGCCCTGGATGGTGGATGGTTGATGGTCTGACATAGAAAAAGACTGGGTCCTCTGGGATGAACCCAGAGCCACGGCAGAACCTGGAAAGCTACCTGTGGTGTATTCGATATGCCAAAAACAGTAACAAGGGGCCGGGGCGATAGTCCGGTGGGTAGGGTGTTTGCCTTGCACACCGGCCAAACAGGGTTTGATCCCGGCATCCCATAGTTCCCCTGGGCACTGCCAGGAGTAATTCCTGAGTGCAGAGCCAGGAGTAACCCCTGAACATTGCTGGGTGTGACCCAAAATGCAAAAAAAAAAAAAAAAAGTAATAATATTGGACCTCATTCCCAATGAATGGAGACATTACTGGTGCCTGCTCGAGCAAATCGATGAACAATGGGAAGACAAGTGAAAAGTTGTTGTTTTGATTATTATTATTATTATTGTGAAAAGTTATTGTTGTTGTTAAGTCAAACACTGGAGAAGTGGCAAAAATTTCAAGCAGTGCAACTTTTCTGCTCTTCTGTATTTTGAGGGGGCATGGGGGTTTGAGGAAATAGTCATTTTACATAAAGGTTATATTCCCATATACCTGTTGATGCTCAGAAGGCCACGTGGTGCCAGGAATCAAACCCAGGTTGGTGCTAGCCAGGCTGGCACCCTGACCGCTAAACCATCTCCCCAGTCCCATGGTTGTCATTCAGTTTTATTTTTGAGCCACACCAACATTTTGTTTTCGAGGTTGTGTGCAGGAGTATACGTATGCCTGGCTCCGAGCTCAGGGATCACCCCTGGTAGGATTTGGGGACGATCACGTAGTGCCCAGCATTGAACCGTGTCCGCCATGTTGCAGGGCGAGGCCCTTTCCCTGTACCATCTCTCTGGTCTATTAAGAATTTTTTATTTGGGGGCGGAGGCGATAGCCCAGCGGGTAGGGCTTTTGCCTTGCACGCAGCCAGCCTGCGCCAGCCCGAGTTTGATTCCTCGGCATCCCATATGGTCCCCGAGCACCGCCAGGAGTAATTCCTGAGTACAGAGCCAGGAGTGACCCCTGAGCATCGCTGGGTGTGACCCAAAAAGCAAAAAAAAAAAAAAAAAAAGAATTCTCATCTATTTCAGTTTTTGGGGGCCCCACACGGCAGTGCCCAGGGCTTACTCCTGGCTCTTTGCTCAGGGATCCCTCCAGGAAATGTTCAGGGGGTCCTATGGGATGCCAGGGGGTCGAACCCAGGTCAGTCACGCGCACGGTAGCTCCATACCCGCTGTTCTGTCTTTCTGGCCCCCGTTAGTGATTTCTTAGAGGTACAGGACTCTTCGTATCATCGGGGGGGCTGAGGAAGTGACTGGGAGTAACTCAAGAGGTTAAAAACAGGCCTCGCATGTTCCAGGCTCTGGGTTTAGACCCTGGCGCTGCCAGACCACCTTCCCCGAGCATAGCCAGGTGTGGTGTGTGGGACCTGGCAGTCCCGAGCCTCTGCTCCACTGCACTCTCAGTGAGTCTAACAGTGCTTCCCTGGCGGCCTTTGGGAGCACATGGTGCTGCAAAGGAAAATGATTGCAGTTTGCCGAGTGTAGGGATCTTGGCCCAAAGCTCTCTGAGTGACAGATGTGACGTATCCCTCAGTGACCTCTCTCTCTTCAGAGCGGACGCGATCTCTCCATCCGCTCCAGTGGCAGCCGGCACATGAAGAAGCAGACATTTGTGGTACACGCAGGCACAGATACAAACGGAGACATCTTTTTTCATGGAGGTAGGTGCTGGTTCAGGCCAGGGGCCCGTAACCATTTGAGAGTCGCAAGGAACTCATAGAATTAATGCTAGAATATTTTCCCAATTAAGTGTTGTGATCCACTTATTTTGCAAATGGTAGAAAAGATGGTTTCCTGTTTTGTGCATCTGTACAAACCATATACTGCTTCTACCAACAGGAAGCAGTTGATAAGAGTTTTATTGCTCTTAAGTTGGAACCATGTGAAATGATAGATAGAAGGAAGCTATGTGCTCATTCTTTTTTTTGTTTGTTTGCTTTTTTGGGCTGTGCCCGGCACAACCAGCACTACTCAGAACTTACTCCTGACTCTGTGCTCAGGATCGCTCCTGACTCAGGACTTACAGAATGCCGGCGATCAAACCCTATGACCGTGTGCAGGGCAAGCTCTTTACCTGCTGTGCTGTTGCCTCGGCCCCTGTCTGCTCATTTTTATACCACTCAGTTTGCCGCCAACCTCATCTTTTTTTTTCCCTGTGGACAACACATGTATTAATTTTCTTTAATCTTCCAGGTTTTTTTTAATGCTAACACAGCATTTGAGCATAAATTCTTAAATGCTTCGTTCATTCCTTCGTTCTTCCTTCCTTCCTTCTTTCCCATACCTAGTGGTGCTCAGGGCTTACTTCTGAATCTACACTCAGGGATCCCTCCTTGCGGCACAGGGGACCATATATGATGCTGGGGATCAAACTTGGCAAACGCAGGGCAAGCCCCCTACCTGCTGTACTGTCTCTCAGCTGTGCTTTTTTTTTTTTTTTTGCTTTTTGGGTCACACCGGCGATACTCAGGGGTTACTCCTGGCTCTGCACTCAGGAGTTACTCCTGGTGGTGCTGGGGACCATATGGGATGCTGGGGATCGAACCCAGGCCAGCATGGGCTGGCCGCGTGCAAGGCAAACACCCTACCCGCTGGGCTATCGCTCCGGCCCCCTCCAGCTGTACTTTGATTCTTGTAGAAAGATCAGTGATTTGTTCCTTGCTGTTCATTACACGTATTCTAGAGCTCTTCCGTTTCTATAAAAAGCTTTCCTATTGTTTTGTTTTGTTCTGTTTTGCTTTTTTGGGTCATACCTGGCACTGTTCAGGGGGTTACTCCTGGCTCTTGCTCAGGAATTACTCGTGGCAGTGCTTAGGGAACCATATGGGATGCCGGGGATTGAACTGGGTTGGCCACGTGCAAGGCAAATGCCCTACCTGCTGTGCTATGGCTCCAGACCCTTTCCTGTTATTTTTATTACACATATAACTGTATGCTATTTATGTAACAGTCAGTGTACATGTATCTTTGATTTTCTTTCAGTATTTGCTGTTGCTAATAGTGTGTGATGCGTGTAATTCTGTACCTGCTTCTTTATACTGTTTATTTGACTTTTTAGATCTGTAATAATCTGTAATCTGTGAGCCTGGCAAGCTACCCGTGTCATATTTGATATGCCAGATACCAGTAACAATTACAGACCTCATTCCCATGACCTGATGGAATGGTTTGAGGCTCTTTATGTTCCTGGAGCAAGCAGGTGCCCTTGGGCTCTACTTGCATGAGACAGGTCATATGGAGATGTTACTGGTCCCCCCGCAGCAAATCGATGATGACTGGAAAGACAGTGATTTGACTTTTGGGGGGCCATACATGGTGATGATCAGGGGTTACTCCTGGTTCTGCACTCAGGAATTACTCCTGGAGGTGCTCGGGAGACCATATGGGATGCCAGACATTGAGCGTGAGTTGGCCACATGAAAGGCAAACGCCCTCCCAGCTATCACTCCAGCACATCCTGGCGTGTGTGTGTGTGTGTGTGTGTGTGTGTGTGTGTGTAAGGATTTTCAGAAGTGGGACTGCTGGCTCAAAGGAATATGCTTCCATAGTGTTGGTCTCTCTGGTTCTGAGCTGCTCTTCACATACTAGTTGCACTCCCCCTGTGACCATTTGCCGGGCGCCACGCCCAGCAGTGCTCGGGTTTGCTCCTGTCTCCGTTTAGGGATAACTGAATGTCGCGTTTGGAGGACCCTATGGGGCCGGTGTTGAATCCAGCCAGCCTCATGCAAGGCAGGCGCCTTACCTGCTGTGCTATTGCTCCAGCCCCTGACTTTATTTTATTGAAGATGCTCAACAGATAGAATATCTCAGATTCTAGGTATTTTTTTCTGACTGCATGTTCAGGTATGTTTTTGGTCATATTAGTTTATATTTCTTATAAACTAGTAGTTGAGGCCAGGGTTCTGATTGTTTCAGATTTGGTGTTTAGGCGAGAATGCTCCTTAGGGGCTGGCTGGCAGCACAGGGGTCAAGGGGCTTTGCCTTGTATATGGCTGAGAATAATTAGACCCCTGGCACCACATGTGTGTCCCTGAGCACAGATCCAGGAGTAAGCCCCCAACGCCACTGGGTGTAGCCCAAAAACTGAAAAATAAATAGACACATAAAAGGAAAAAGTGTGCTTTATAGTCCAGCGTGGCTGTGTGTTTCTGGCGTTGGTGTTTAGGCAGGAAAGCTCCATAGGTGGCGCTGTGGCTGCATTTCTGGTTTCTCTCCTAAAAAATGGTCGTTTCCTGCGGTGGGCAGATTGATTCATCCATGTGAAGTTCCTTGTTAGTCTTGTGAGTTTGCTTATGGTATTTTCTGCCATTCAGGATTTTCTTTCTTACTTTTGTTTTCCAAATGACTTCTTAAATTTAGACACTGTGATTTATAAATATAATTATAGTAGAGTTTCAGGCATACCGTGTTCCAACAAAGCCCATCACCAGTATTTTGTTGGGTTGTTTTGTTTTTAAACTTCCATGAAGTTGAATTTATGATTTTTTCTCTTTTTCTGAATCACAGTTATAAAAACCCTGCCTTACTCAAGGTTCATAAAGGAGGTTGGCTGTGTTTGTGTGTGTGTGTGTGTGTGTGTGTTCTAAATTCTAAAGTGAATCTTCTGATTAAGTATACAGGCCAAATACAGTTCTGCATGAAGTAGTAAGGAGGTAAGGAGGAGAGTAAGGAAGTCGGGAGGCGAGAAAGGAGGTCGGGAGGCGAGTGAGGAGGTCGGGAGGAGAGTGAGGGGGGTCAGGAGGCGAGTATGGGGGTCGGGAGGAATGAGGGGGTCGGGAGGAGAGTCAGGAGGTCAGGAGGAGAGTGAGGGGGGTCGGGAGGCGAGTGAGGAGGTCGGGAGGCGAATGAGGGGGTCGGGAGGAGAGTGAGGGGGGTCGGGAGGAGAGTGAGGGGGTCGAGAGGAGAGAGAGGAGGTCAGAAGGGAATGAGGAGGTCGGGAGGCGAATGGAGGGGTCGGGAGGAGAGTGAGGGGTCGGGAGGAGAGTGAGGGGGTCGGGAGGAGAGTGAGGGGGTCGAGGAGGAGAGAGAGGAGGTCAGAAGGGAATGAGGAGGTCGGGAGGCGAATGAGGGGGTCGGGAGGAGAGTGAGGGGGTCGGGAGGAGAGTGAGGGGGTCGAGAGGAGAGAGAGGAGGTCAGAAGGGAAATGAGGAGGTCGGGAGGTGAGTGAGGGGGTCGGGAGGCAAGTGAGGGGGTCGGGAGGCGAGTGAGGGGGTCGGGAGGAGAGTGAGGGGGTCAGGAGGAGAGTGAGGGGGTCAGGAGGAGAGTGAGGGGTCAGGAGGGAATGAGGGGCCAGGAGGGAATGAGGGGGCCAGGAGGGAATGAGGGAGGTCAGGAGGAGAGTGAGGGGGCCAGGAGGGAATGAGGGGGCCAGGAGGGAATGAGGAGGTCAGGAGGGAATGAGGGGGTCGGGAGGAGAGTGAGGGGTCAGGAGGGAATGAGGAGGTCAGGAGGCGAGTGAGGAGGTCAGGAGGCGAGTGAGGGGTCAGGAGGCGAGTGAGGGTTCGGGAGGCGAGTGAGGGGTCAGGTTCTTGGCCCTGTACTCACTACATCTCGCCCCTCAGGCACCAGCACAAGTAATTACTGCGCACAGAGCCTAGAAGTTAATCCCTGCGTCCCACTGTGTGTGGCCAAGAAATTCAAGCCCTCCCTACTGGTCCACCCTGAAAAGTCGACTTGGACCGAGGTAGTGCAGATGTTAAGGTGCATGCCTTGCGTGCAGTCGCCCGTGGTTCAGTCCCAGGCACCGTCTGGTCTCCTAAGCATCAGCAGGTATGGCCCTAGGGGCCTCTGAGCATTGCCAGAGTAGCCCAGTAACAGCAGCTCTCCAGGGCCAAGCAGCTCCACACCCTTGGGCCCCCTGCGTTAAACCACTGGCATGTTTGGGCAGTAATTTCTGGCAAGGGCTCCTGAGCCCCCTGACTACCCCCTTGACTCCCCTGCCTCCACCTCTCCCACCTCCCCCCCCCACACACACACACACACACACACACACACACATTAATAAATGCGTACAGGTTTGGTTGTTGTTTTGTTTTTTAGCGGCCACACCTGGCGGTGCTCAGGGCTCTGTACTCAGGAATTACCCGGCAGTACTGGGGATCGTCCCCTGGTCAGCCCATGAGAGGCAGGGGCCCTCCCTGCTGTACTCGTTCCAGCCCCAGAGTGCACACTTCTTAGAGCTTACATTTCCCGGGTATTGTTTCGTGTTTATAAAAATGCTATCAGGGCTGGGAATGTGACTCAGCCCGGTATGTGTGAAGTCCTAGGTTAGATCTCCAGCACTTCCCCAAAAAATGCATCAAACTATCAGTTTTGTTACATAATTTGTTTTCTTTCAGCTAATTTTCCTTTTTCCATGCCTAGATATTATATAAATCTGCGTGTGTATGTGTGTGTGGTACGGGTGGGTGTTTCAGCTCTGCTCACGGCTTATTCCTGGCTCTGTATTCAGGGGTCACGCTTGGTGGTGCTCAAGAGACCTTACATGGTGCTGGGAACCAAACCCAGGTGGCCGCACGCACAGAACCCCCTAAATACCTATTTTTAATGGACAGCCGCAAGCCTCTGCGTGTTACCATAATGTCACACATTTAACTTCCTCCCACTACTTCTGCTATTTTCAACAATGCATCATTGAATGTCCTAGAACCTGTATCCTGGCACACCACCAGGAGAAATGTGGGAGAGCTTCGGAGAGGCGTGAAATTTCTGGATCAAGCTTATATTCACTGTTATAAGACTCTTAGGTCCCGCCGAGCTGCTGCTCCCGAATAGAGCCAGTTTGCGCCTCTGCCAGCTGCTCTCACCAGCCTGAAACCATGTCTCCCTAAGGGCCGCCCTCTCCTTTGGAAGAGGTTCTTTCCTCCTAAACCTGAGCAGCAGCTTGGCAGAGGGGAGTGTTCCTGTCAGGGCTGAGTGCAGCCACATCACTCCCGGCACAGAGAACCTCAGCCCCCGCACCACTGTCCCTGCGGCCCCCCTCAGCCCCCGCACCACTGTCCCTGCGGCCCCCTCAGCCCCCGCACCACTGTCCCTGCGGCCCCCCACAGCCCCCGCACCACTGTCCCTGCGGCCCTTCCCAGTTTGTCCCCCTTACACCTGGGAGCATCCGTCCTTGGGTCAGAGTCGAAGATCATTGGCCTTTGCCTTTCTAAGTTTCATTTCACTTGTTTGTGTGTTCGTTTTTGGGTCACACCCTGATGTGCTCACGGCTTTATCACGGCTCTGTGGTCAGGGATCGCTCCTGGTAGGGCTCAGAGGACCAGATGCGGTGATAGGGATCAAACCTGCGTGTTGGCTCCATGCAAGGCAAGTCCCTTACCTGCTGGACTAGTCTCTCTAGCCCCGAGTTAACGCGAAAACCCTCTAGTCCCATCCATGTTGTAGCAGAAATCAAGCCTTCACCTTTTTATTAAAACTGAACACATTAAAACATATATTAAAACTCTTGTATCCATATATCACAACCTACTTACCATCCTTCTTTTCTTCCTCCCTCCCTGTCTTCCTTCCCCCAGTGATGCTCAGGGCTTACCCTTGGCTCTGTTCTCAGGGATCACTCCTGGCAGGCTTCGGACTGTATGTGATGCTGGGCTCGAGCCCCCAGTGCACGCAGGACAGGCTGTACTGTCTCTCCCGCCCCTGTGTACCAGTTTCTTTATTCACTTTCGGCTGTTGTTGGGCGCGGCGGTTCTCTCCAGTTTTTCACCATTATAGATAAGGCTGCCTTTGTAAATCCGGCCACCTTTGTCTTAGAATGAGTGTTTTTGTGCTCGTGGCATAGATGTAAAGGAGTGGCACCACCGGGTCACATGGAAGTTCTATTGTACGGTTTTGGTGGGGGGGTGTCTTGGGACTGTTTCTATAGGGGCTGAAGAGTTAATAATCACACACTGTTCTGAGAGGGAAGAGGGAGGAGCAGCCTCCATTTCCCAGGTGAAAGAACCGCAGATGGGTGGGCTGGCTGCAGGCCTGGAGGGCTGCCTCCTGCGCCGGCCGCTCAGCTCTCCCATGAGCTCCCTCGGCAGGTGAACCCGAGAGTGCTGCATAGGCCTTTGTCTTGCACCTCCCTGTCTGGCCTGTGTCTTGTTTATTTCTTTCTGGTTCACACCTCGTAATTCTCAGGGTTTACTCCTGGCTCTTTGCTCAAGAATTACTCCTGGCGGTGCTTGGGGGGACCGTATGGAATGCAAGGAATCGAACCCGGTCGGCTGCTTGCAAGGCAAACACCCTCCCCGCTGTGCTGTCGCTCGGCCCCATGTACTGGGCTCTCCTCTGGGTGTGGGGCTGAGGCAGCGAGCCAAGGAGTGGTGGTTTCTGCTGACCGCTCCCATTTTCCAAGCCCCGAGAGCTCAGGTCATCACACTGTCCCAGTGCACGGCGTTCCAAGGAAATTTCAGGAGGTAGGTGTCCCCAGAACTGAGTGGAGGGTGCAGGAATGTGGACCACCCTCAGGAGTGAGGGGCTGGAGTGGGGCAAGGGAAGAGAGCTCCTTGGCACTAGAGGGAAAATGGACGGAGCCGCCGAGGGGAAGGCGTCTGCTTCCTCGGCTGAGGGGCTGGTACTCAGGGCCCGCCCGTGTGGTGGTGTGGACTGCAGATCTCCGTGCGCTGACTCGGGGTTCCGCTGACAAGACGCCCAGGTAAAGGCTCACGGGGCCCCCGGAAGACAGGTCTGTGGAGAGTGGTGGGGGCCCAGCAACAGCGTTGGAGCAGTGCCCACCATGTGCTTCGTCCGTGGGTTCTCCGTGGTTCTGGATCCTTGTGCGGTGCTCTCTCGGCTCCTTCCTAAGCCATGTTTCCCTTCTTATTAGCTGCAGCAGCCCCCTTGGTTTTGGCTTCCTCAGAAAGAAATCTCAACTCCAGGTCCCGTGCTGCAGCCGTCGCAGCTGAGAGGACCTGCAGAATTTGCATCAAGGGACTTCGACCTGGGCTCCTGGCTTCTGTACTAACAGGCTGTAGGAACAGACATGGCCTCTCGAGAGAGAACTTTTGGAGCAAGAGGAAAAGTGAAGGGCACTTTGTCTTTTCATATAGATCCTAAAATCTACTCACTCTATTTCTGTGCAGCGAGCATCGTCCTTGGGTCACTTGTGTCTCTGAGTTTTTTAGAATGTATGTAATGTGAGGGATGACCAGGCTTAGATCTGTTTTTCTCCTGGTTTGGTCTACCACTGTCTCCCTGCCCTTGTCTGTCAGCAGAGATGATCCCCCAGGGACCTGCAGAAAGAGGAGAGACAAACTCTCTTGAGTGCTTAAAGTCCAGAGCAGAGAAGAGATAAAAAAAAAACAACAGAAAAACCCCACCTTGATCGGAGTGAGAGCCCCCCCACCATCCGTGCTCAGAGGCCTCATTCAGCGCCACCCTTGCTCTGCTCTCAGAGCTTCTGTCCCACAGACGGGCGTGGGCCGCTCCCTCGGAGAGCCGAGGGCCCGCTCCCTGACAGCCGGGCGCGCCTGCAGGTGTGTGACGACTGCGTGGTGCTGCGGAGCACCGTCGGGACCGTGTACGAGCGTTGGTGGTACGAGAAGCTCATCAACATGACCTACTGCCCCAAGACCAAGGTGCTGTGTCTGTGGCGCAGGAACGGCTCCGAGACGCAGCTCAACAAATTCTACACCAAGAAGGTACTGGGTGTGCCCGCAGCGGGAGGGCACCTCCGGCCCCACTTCCGCCAGCAGCTGTCCCCGAGGATGTCAAGGCCCTCCCTCAGGGTCCTGGCACCAGTAGCCTTCTGATAGATCTGTAATGACCCAGCCCTGCCAGTGCTCGGGGGTCATTCCTGACTCTGTGCTCAGGAAGGGTTCGGGTATTCCCGGCATTGAACCGGGGCTGGCCACATGCAAAGCGAGTGCCTTAGCTAGTGCCAGCATTGTTGCTCCGGCCCTACGTATTTGTCGGTGCTATCATATATTAATGTACGAAAGAGATACGTAATACACTGGGGCGGGGAGCGGCGATGTTTGGGCCACACCTCAAGGTGCTGAGGAGTCACTCCTAGAGAACTCGGGACCATATGGGGTCTCGGGATGGAACCTGGGTCAGCTGCGTGCGGAGCAAACACCCGCCCTCTGGGCTATGACTCCAGCCCCAAGTGCTATCGTCTGTTTCAGAAACACATTGGCACTGGGTGTACCACCTGATGGCACCACACATGGGTGTGACTTAATTAGCCCAGATACCAGCACCTGCCTCAGCATGACGACGTGCTTGATTTGGGGACGGAGGGGTGGGGCTGTGCTGGGGACCCAAAGGCCGTCCCCATCTCGGAGCCGAAGATGGTCCCTGGCAGAGGGACTGAGCCGGGCCTGTCTCGCCCGCAGTGCCGGGAGCTGTACTACTGCGTGAAGGACAGCATGGAGCGCGCCGCGGCCGGCAGCAGAGCATCAAGCCCGGTGAGACGGCGCCTCACCACCCCACCCCGGCAGGCACTGGGCCCCGCAGCCACCCGGCCCACACCGCTGACCCCCCCCTCCCCTCTCCCCCCACCGCAGGACCGAGCTGGGGGGCGAGTTTCCCGTGCAGGACATGAAGACGGGCGAGGGCGGCTTGCTGCAGGTCACCCTGGAAGGGATCAACCTCAAGTTCATGCACAACCAGGTGGGTGCCATCCGCCCCAAGCAGCCGCGTCTAGGGCCCCCGTGAGCATGAGAGAGAGGCGCCTCTGGGCGCGTGGGTGTGCTGGAGCCGCCGGACCAGAGGGACAGCCATAGGGGCCACGCCTCTGGCAGGAGGGTGGACAGGCCAGGCCACCCCCACGGCCCCGTGAGCCTCCGCACAGTGTGAGTGGGAGCGTCTCCCCTGCCCGCTCCCCACCCCTGCCGCCCCCTCCCAGGTTGTGCTTCCGCTCAGTGGTTTCTTGCTTTGCGGGCCCAGATGGATCGTCCCGCACACCAGCCGGTGGTGCGGGCAGGGCAGTGCGCGGTGTGCATGTGTGTGTGTGTGTGTTGTGAGCGACGCCGTGTCTGTCCTCCCGGAGCGTGTGTGTCCATCTGCCTCTCCTGCCGCCTCTTCTTCCTGTTCTCCCCCCCCGAGTGTGCCCCTCTGTGCCAGCCCGCTCCGCAGGCCCCACCCCACCCCTTTGGACTGGGGAGCAGCTCAGAATCCGTCCTCCCTTGTGCCGCGGAGCTGACTTGTTTTTCCTCCTCTCTGATCTTCTAACGCAGCCTTCGTTCTTTTCTCTGCCAGTGAACCGGCCCCTAAGCTAATTCCCTTCCGAGGGCAGCGCGGCAGCCCGGTCCTTCCCGCCGCTGACTCTTCACATAAGTGCCTTCCCTGTCCCCCGCCCAGGCCTGCTTCGGCTCCACACCCTCCGGCGCTGCCTGTCCTTTCCGTCCGTTCTTCCTCTTCCGGGACACTCGGGCCGCGTGGGTGTGATGGGGACAGTGACAGCAGGTTTCTTGTCATCCGGAAAGCGTCAGGCCTTCAGGTCCCCTGGTCCCCTCCACGCTTCTGGCCAGGATCCTGCCGCTCCGCAGGAACCAGCCTGGGATGGCTGTAGTGACCTGGCTTCCCTCTTCTTCTGTGGGCAGCCCGAGTCCTCTGGCAATGCAAGTCCCCAGTTCTCTCTCTCTCTCTCTCACTCTCACACACACACTGTCACACACACACACACACACACACACACCCTTGTGTCAGCCCTTCTTCGTGACTTCATCTATCCACGCTTGTGTTAGCAGATGGATGAGATCTCTGCCCCCATCTTGAGCACGGCTAGTCAGGTGGGGGTGCATCCTCTGTGGGGTGGGGGGTGGACATTGGAGACCAGATACGTTGGGGTTTGCAGGCCAGCTTCACCATCGGGGGATAGACCCACGCTCTGAGCCCTCATGCTCCCCGCAGGCCCCCTTCTGAGCCCGAGTTTCCGGAAGTGCGGGGGCAGCCCTGGGCAGCCTTCACTGCACTTCTTGCTCGGGAGAGCCTGGCGCCCGTTTCCGGGAGCATCTGTACCGTCTAGGGGGGGCTTCGGCGCCTGTGCCAGCCCTCTGCGCCCGAGGAGGATGCATGGAAGGGTCGAGCCGATGGGCAGAGCGGGGACCCTGGGGGCACAGTCGTGCAGCCCAGGCCCGAGGCGGGGCCTCTGGGTCGGGGCGTGAGCATGGAAACTAACACCTTCGTTTTCTCTCCGCGCTTTCTCCTCCGGCCAGGAGCGGAAGGTACACGCCCTTTCTGCTGTCTTCGCTTCTTAGAGCTTCTGAGTTTTGTGTGTGTGTGTGTGTGGATTCCTCTGTCCTCCCCGGGGAAGTAGGTTTTCTGCGAGGGGAGGCCCGGGCAGTAGCGGGAGAGTGGGCTTCGCAGGCCGGGGTGGAGCCTCTGGCCCGCCCCGCCCCTCCCTCCTCTCTTGCAGGTTTTCATAGAGCTGAATCACATTAAAAAGTGCAATACAGTTCGAGGCGTCTTTGTCCTGGAGGAATTTGGTAATTACACTATTTTGCTCTTAGGTCTGGACTCACATGGCAGTAACTCAAACCTTGGAGCCCCAGAGAAGGGCCTAGCAGCAGAGACGCCATCCCCGTCCCTTGAAGGGAGGGCAGGCGGCCAGCGCCGGGGGATGGCGGACAGGCAGGACAGGCTGAGGCTTAGAGGCCAGTGAGGCACCGTGAGCTCTGGCCCACCCTGCCGGGCTCGGCTCCGCGTGGCTCAGAAAGTTCGGGGCTGTGCGGCGGGGCCAGCCCCCACTCTGCTGCCGTGTGGCCCCTGGTCTCCGCACCCGGTGCCGCAGGGCAGGGTGGCGGGGCGGGCTGGCTCGCTCAGACTCGTGACTGGGGCAGCCCAGGGGGCCGCAGAGGCAGGTGGGCAGCTGTAGGTGGGAGCTGGGAGGCAGCCGCCCGGCCCCGAGCTGAGGAGGGACTAGTGGAGACCCCCCCCCACCTCCCGGGGCTTTGAGATCCTGCTGTGTCTGCTTCACTCCTCTGCCCTCATCGCCGCTGTGAAAACCTTCCTTCTCCAGCAGGTAAAGTGACCTCGGCGCACTCAGCTCCCGCCTGGCCCTGCCTGGGGCCTGCAGGGGGCGGGGGCACCCCCCAAAGCAGCTGCTCCCCGTGCCAGTCTGTCTCCTCCTCCCTCCCCGTCTCTCCTGCCCCCCTGCGCCCCGCACTGCCTCCTGGCGTGCTCCCCTCCCCTCCGCTCTTCTGCCCGACGACAAGCATTGGGGCGTCTTCCGACTCAGGGAGAGGACCGGGCTTCCGGCCATGCCTTGAGGGGAGTTCATTCCTGGCCAACCTGGGCTCCCCCCCACCACCCCGCCTCTCTCCCAGGGTCCGGAAGGTGTGGCCAGCTCTCCTCCCTTTTCTGCGCCCCGGGGGCACCACAGCCCTCTGCTCCCAGTCTTGAGAGGGTCATGAGGATGGCTGAGTCCCGGCGGCCTGCCTCTCTGGGCCTGGCCGGGCAGACCCCCTGCATGGCTGGGCAGGGCCAACTCTGGGCCTTGCGTTCTGGCTGTGTGTGTTTGCCTGATGCTCCCTGTCCCTCCTGGGTGCTGTCCCGCCTGTCCCTCTGCTCGCGTGCCTGCTTCAGAGCCTCGGACGCTCTCCCTCACACAGGCGGGCTGGGGCCTCCCAGCCACTGGGGACTGCAGGGTTTAGTGTTGGCCACAGCCCCTCCAGCCTCAGGGCCCGTGGCGCAGGGGTTGGGCGAACAGAGGGGCCCCATGGGACAGGGCCACCGCTCCAGGCTGGACATAGGGATGAGCTTTCGGGCATCTGGGCAGGGTGGAGGGTGGGCACAGGCTAGCGCCACCTCGCTTCTCCGAAGCCCCCCAGATCAGGCGCCTGACCCCTGCTGCCGCTTCTCAGGGCCCTGGACGGGCCGTGACCTGGCCACGGAGAAGCAAGGGGCCAGTTTTGGGCCCCTGGGCACAGCGTCTCCTGGGCCTCAGAGGCCTGACAGTGGGGCTCGAGCCGCACGGTGTCCTCCAGGGGCATCTTCCCAGTGGAGCGGCCACAACTGCAGATGGCCGGAACAGAACCAGAGGGAAGGGGGCCTGGAGCCGGGCGCTGCCGCCCCGGGGAGCGCCGGGCGCAGCAGTTCTTAGTTTTGAACTTTCTGTTTTGTCTCTTGCCTGTCCGGTTTTAGTTCCTGAAATTAAAGAAGTGGTGAGCCACAAGTACAAGACACCGATGGTGAGTGCTGGGACTGGACAGGCCACTCGGCGCTGGGGGACGGGCGAGGAGGGTCAGCCCACAGGCGCTGAGGCCAGTCTTCAGCCCTGGACCAGTCACACTCCTGGCCCTCTGCCACCGCCTGCCCAGCGGCCGGAGCCCCCTCGGGGCTGGCGTTCCCTGCCGTGGAGGCCCCCCCCACGCCCCACCGCCCGCTCTCCTCCCTCCTAGGCCCACGAGATCTGCTACTCCGTGCTGTGCCTCTTCTCCTACGTGGCTGCGGTGAGGAGCAGCGAGGAAGATCTAAGAGCCCCACCCCGGCCCGTGTCGAGTTGATGGCGGGGGGTAAACCCTCCCCACCGCCCTGCAGCTGCTGGCCCCGAAAAGTGGGTGGCGCCCAGTGGCAGCTGCAGCGTGTCCCTGCCTCTGTCCCCTCCGCCCTCTCCACTCTCGGACCAGCTGCTGTTGCCTCCGGGCTCCCCGAGTGTCCCTCTTGTCTGTCTTGTCTGTCGGACTGGCGGCTTCTAAGGAAGTGCGTGCCCCGCAGCGTGAGCCGCTGGCACTGTCCTTGGTGCACCTGTGTCGTGGTTTCTTGTCCTTGGTGTTGGGACCTTCCGCTCTGGCCCCTGTGACCGGGGCTGGCAGAGCCAGCGGCCACCTCCCCTTCACCCGCATTCCCCTCCCGGGCCCTGGAGCTGAGCCGGCGGCACCTCCCCCGGCACCTCCCCAGTAAGGCAGCTGGGGCGGGCTGGGCCACACCGGGACCCCTGCCTGGCCGTCGCGGAGTGTTCTGGGCACCCTCCTGGCTGCCCTCACACCCCAGAGCCAGGCAAGGTGGGGAAGGGCCAGCACACGTCTGGTGCTGGTGGCTCTGGGCCCGGAAGCGGGGAGGCACGGCCTGGGAGGGCCAAGAGATGGTTGTAAATACCCGGACTCTGCATTATTTATAGAAAGTGTACAGATGTGACTGAAATAAACGTCTTTCAGCCCTCAGGGCTCGAGCTCCCTGGCTTTAATGGGGCCGCCCCTTGGCGCAAACCTGAAGACAAGTGTCCCAGGGAGTCCATCTCAGCCAGAGCCTGAGGGGTGGAGTGAGCGATCACCTCCAGCCCTCTGTCCCCAGGGGGGCTCTGTGCCCCGGTGAGGCCGCCTGCAGGGGTCTGCTCCCCCTTGGGAGAGCTCAGGGCAGCTGCTGTGCTGGGAATTGGCCACTAGGGGGGTGCAGCCAAACCTGGCTGACTCCTCCCTCCCCGGCCCTTCCCAAAGGTGGGGCCTGCCCAGGCCAAGCTCTGGGCTGGGGAAGTTTGGGTCAGGATGGAGCCAGGCTTGGAAGAGCCCCACAAAGCACTTCCAGGGAGCAGCCTGTGTGGGGGATTGTTCTTTGCTTTGGAAAACCCCTTCTAGTGCCCCAACAGGAAGAACCTCCCCCCCACCCCCGGTGAGCCCACCCGGGGCTGCCACAGCCACCGAGAGGAACAGTAGTAGCCTTAGGCGCAGCCGGCCCGGAGCTTCGTTTCGCTCACCCGTTTGGGGGGCCAAGCCTCTGCTCTGACTTCCCCCAGCGCTCTGCTCAGGGGTCACTCCTGGTGGGCTCAGGACAGTGTGGGCGTTGGCTGTGTGCAAGCACCCCCTACCTGCCTGCAACTTCACCTTTCTGTTGTTACTTTGGGGGCCGGGGCTGTACCCTGCAGTGTTCGAGGGGTACTCCTGGCTCTGTGCTCAGGGGTCACTCTTGGTGCTCAGGGTCAACCTGTGCCTTAACTCCAGTCTCGGCTAATTCCTGGGACACTGGGAAACTTTCTGACCGGTGGGCTGCGGGAACCTCAGAGAGCAGCAGGCGCCTTCCGCCCCCGGGGACTCTGCCCGACCCAGGCTGGGGGCAGGGGTGGGATGCAGCCCCCTCTCCCCACTGGACGGCTCCCCAGTGAGTGGGGTCTGGCTGGGCTGTGGGCTGGCTGTCCCCTGGAATCCCAAAGCCACCCCATGACACCCCGCTCTGGGCATCTGTGACCGGGTCACCGGAGAGATTGTGGAGGGAACGAGCTTGGGGTGCCCACCCTGCTGGCCCCTCCCAGAAGCTGTCCCCTCCAGTGAAGAGTGAAGGCAGAGGGGACACGGGTTCCTGCCAGCGTCAGTGTCTCGTGAAAGCAGGGCTCCTCTCTGACCTCTGCTAGCTCGGCTCGGAGACACCCCAGTTGCTATAAAGCTCAAGTGCCAGGCACTGGGAAGCTCGGTGAGATGCATGGTCTTTATTGCCCTCAGCCGTTAACAGCCAGGGAGGACCCGCCCCACCGTCTTTCCCAGCCCCCACTTGGAGCCCAAAGCTCTGAGGGCCCAGTGTGGTCTCCAGCCCGCCCCTCCCTCTCCCAAACAGGACGCCCCAAGCCGCATCCTCCAGCGGAGCCGTCTCGGTTTCTGCAGCTGGAAGAGCATCCGCTGGCCCCCTGCCACAGACCCCCATGAGCGTGCTGGACCAAATCCATGCGCGGAGCCACCCGCATGGCCCCATCTTCCCGGTGGCCGCCCCTGGACCCAGGACCTCTGAAGGGGGCGCCGAGTAGCGGGGGTCAGGACTACACACCTGTCCTCCGGGAGCCAGCTTGGTCACTGGGGCACTGAAGGAGAGAAGGGGCCGCACCACGCAGCTTGTACCCCCCCACCCTGCTGCTCCCCACCTCCCCCAGCGCTCGGACCCAAGTCCACCCCGGGACGAGGCGGGCCCTCAGTGGGCCTCCCGGCGCCACCACTCCCCTCCACCCCACAGGCCTGGCCCGGGCGCCTCACCTCGGACCTCCAGGCGGCACTCGCTTGCGCGCCTGGCCCTGCAGGTTGGTGGCCCGGCAGACATAGACGCCGCCGTCGAAGGGGCAGGGCTTGCGGATCTCCAGGGTCAGCACCCCCTGCTTGCTGAACATGCGGAAGCGGGCGTCCTCGCCCAGGTCCAGGCCGTTCTTCAGCCAGGAGATCTTGGGCTGCGCAGCGAGGGGCGGGAAGGCCGTGGCCTCGTCTCAGTCCCCGCACGGGTCGGGAGAAGCAGGTGCCCCGCCGGGTTCCCTACCTTGGGGCTACCCGAACGGCACAGCAGAGCGTGGCGTTGTAGCCAGCGATCACAGAGCGGTTCACCAGGGGTGGCGTGAAGCTGGGGGCCTCGGAGAAGTCCAGGTCCTTGTAATCGGGAGGCTCGTAGGTGATGCCTGTGGGCGACAGGACTTGGTCCAGAGAGGGCCAGGCCAGGCTCCCCTCTCTGCTCCCCTGGGGGTGCTCAGTACCTGGCCTGGGGGATAAACACGGGCTCCTTGGTGGTGGCGGCTGTGTCACTAGGCCCCCACCATGTTGTGGCTGATGACCCGGAGTAGTAGCCGTTGCCGATGATGAGCTCGGACACCACGCAGTGGGTGCGACGGTAATGCTCCAAGACAGTGAACCACTCCTGGGGGCACGGAGGAGAGGGGGGGGCCTGGGGGGCGAGCAGGCCCTACTCCCAGAGAGGAACTGCTTGGGCACCCCTGGCATCGACACCCCATCTCTGGAGGCGCCAGAGATCACAGGGAGGGGACTGCCCTGTGCACTGTCAGGTCAGAGCTGGGGCCCAGCGTGGCCCAGCCCGTGGGAGGCCCAGGGGTGGGGCGCAGCAGCCCAGCTCACCATGGTCTTCTTGTCGGCCTTCTGGACCGTGTAACCCAGGATCTCCGTGTTGCCATCGTCCTGGGGGGGCTTCCACCTCCAGAGCCACGTTGAAGCCCCACGTCTCGGTGACCCGGATATCCTGGGGGGCTCGGCTTGTCTGCGGGAGAGAGAGACAGGAGGGACGGCGGCCTCGCCCCACGCTGCCTGCAGCGGCCAGGCAGGTGCAGGGGCTGCTCTGGGGACGCGGGCACACACCGACGACCTGCAGGAGCAGCGTGGCCCCTGTCCTCCATGCTCTCGATCGCGCAGGGACACCTGGTAGGCACCCGAGTGGGCGCGGCGGGCGTTGCGGATGAACAGGATGGTGTCCGTGGGGCTGTTGCCGGATACTCACGTCCCTCCCCCGCCAGCGGCTGCCCCTCCTTGGTCCAGGTCACCTGGGGCCGGGGCTTGCCCTACAGGGGGACGACTTCCCAGAGCCGGTTCCCAGACCTCCAGCCTCCTCCACTCCGTGGGGGTCTGCTCACCCGAGACCCGCCCGCCCCTCCCCCGGCCGTGTCTCCTGTCCCACCTGGAAGGGAATGAGGATATTCACGGTCTCCCGACCTTCCTCTGCACGGTCTGGCGCAGGTGTCTGGGCAGCTGGAGCGGGGCCGCTCTGACACGGAGAGCAGCTCTGTGAGTCATCCTGTGTCCCCATTCCAGGGGTCTAGGCCTCAGGAGCACCACCGTCATCTCACAGTGGGGCCCAGAGCACTGCCCCCCTTCCTCAGCCCTAAACCGTTTACCCAGCTCCTGCTTCCTCCCAAGCCTCCCGCAGTGCGCTCAGAGGCAGGGATCAGAGAGGGCAAGCAATTAGGTGGATGTCACACAGCTGGCGCCTCACAGGCCAGGAGGTGAATCCTGACTTTGGGCCCCTTGACTCCATGCTGTTTCCTGCACACCCCACACTGTGCATCCACCTCGTCCCTCTCTGAGAACCAGGCCCTGCACCTCTAATGCCTGGAACAGAGGGGTGGGGAAGTGGGTCCCAGCCGGAGGCCCCGACAGTCCTGAGTTTATGGCCAGGACCGGCCGATGGGGGCTGGGATTCAGAGGCCAGCTGGAGTCTGGGGTGACCCTGCAGGGACGGGGCTGTCAGGGGATCCCAGCGAGCCTCCCCGCAGAGTTTAACCGGGCTGGGCGCGAATAGAGGCTCCGTCCCTCCGTCCTCGGGGCTCCTGGCTGGCCCCACTGGTCTGGACGCAAAGGCCACTCACGCAGTATCTCCCTGCACCGTGACAGGCTCCTTGGTGGTGGCAGGGGGCCCCCGCCCCCGCCACATTGTGTGCCCGCACACGGAACAGCAGCCGGGCGCGCGGTGGGCAGCTCCTTCACCAGCAAGGACGTGCGCTCCGTCAGCCCCTGCACAGCCGGCACCCACTCGGAGCCTAAGGGTGCAGCAGGCAGTCACAGGCATTAACACCCCCTCCCCCGCTCCCCACTGCCTGCCTGGGGAGCCACAGAGGCCTGGGCAGGGCCACTCACCGCCCTCCCGACAGTATTCCACGCTGTAGCCGTCCAGGCCGCCCGCCTCCCCCCGCTCCGGGGGCCGCCACTTGAGGGGAGACGGTGGTGTCGGGAGACATCCTCCACTGCCAGATGGGTGGGTTCACTGGGGGGCCCTGGGTAGAGGGGACGCGGGGAGCGTCGGACAGAGCCTGGCTCTCAGGGGAAGCCCCCTCCACTGCCCCGTGGTCACACAGGGAGGCTGCCCCTTGGACCGGTTTCTTTTTTGTCTTTTTTGGGTCACACCTGGTGATGCTCAGGTGTTACTCCTGGCTCTGCAGTCAGGAATTACCTCCTGGCGGTGCTTGGGGACCATATGGGATGCCAGGGATTGAACTGGGGTTGGCAGCATGCAAGGCAAACGCCCTACCCTCTGTACTGTGGCTCCAGCCCCGAGGTGTGTGTGTGTGTGGGGCGCAGTATTCTTTTTTTGTTTTTTCAGGATTTAATTTTTTTTTGTGGGGACTACCCAGGGCTGATATTCAGGGATCCCAACTCAGAGGTGACTCCTAGTGGAAATCAGGGGACTCCATGGGGTGCTAGGGATCAAATCCAGGTGGGCTATGTGCA